>CM060950.1:134021333-134203833 GCA_030765055.1 Mantis religiosa
GAATCACTTTGTACAGTAGTAAGGTAGTTAATATAATCTTGAAAATGTCTTAGGGATCTCGGCTTCTCTTAAATTTCCCTGCTACAGCCTTCTGATTTGAATGTCTACCAATTTACTATCGTTTCTTTTCTCCTTTTAAAATAGATACACTTTGCAGCTTACAAGGATAGTGCTCTGACCAGAGATCCAGATGATTTTGATAACTAACCATTCCAGAATATTCTCTGTTTTACTTCTGTTTCTTTTGTACTAATGCTATGATAGAATTCAGGCATGCATTAGGCAGCATTTTTTATACAGACAGTAACATGAGCACGGAAATATTGACAGTTTTCAATTATTACAGCCATTAATTATGTCCGAAGATCTTAGAGAATGCCAAATGTTACAGATTTTGAAAGGTTAACTCAATGTCTGAAATGGCAAATAAATTTTTACTGCATTCTCACAAACCACAATCAAATTACCAAATATGTCTGAATAAATTAACGTCTAACTGAATCTTAAGGGACAGCTGTGGCGAATAAATTACATTTTAAAAAGATGACAGTCAACAGGAATTCATAAAGATTTATATATTTGTCGTTGTGCATTTCCTTGCCAACAGATCCCCCCAGTTTTAATTTTTTTAAATATAGGATATCTTTAATGATATTAATGTGTACTACTAAATCTGGGTATCGAATATTCATAAATAAAACGAAAGCCACAAATGAACCCAAACATGCACTAGGCTTTTGTTCCCATCTTACTCTATTTTCAACTTTCCCTGAGTTACTTAGATTTATTCAGAACTGTATACGCTAAATAGCATTGCTAGTAGTGCTAGTAGTATTCCAAATAATATACATAAAACGAATTAATTTTATTCGACTTATACAAATTTCTGAATACCTCTGTTCTGAAATACGATAGTTCTTGTCGCTTTATTTTAATCTCTTTGTGAAATATTGACCCAACTTATTAAAGTTCGTATTGTATAATTGCCTTGCATGAAGGCAAAACACCAATATCCACGTGTTTTGGAATACATTCTAAATAACTAATTGATTTGATATATGCAAAGTAATTACGACTTGCGCGACATCTGTAGCTCCCAACGTGTACTTCCTGTTTCAAGAGATTTCCACTGTGTGCCGCTATGGTGGAAGAAACCCGTGGGACATTTCAACGTCGATTTTGATAACCTGGTAGTTTCCACGTGTTTTCTTCCTAGTATTGAATAATACTTTCTGCACCACGTACCTACAGAAGTAGGTAGAGGAGGAATTGAATTCTATACAAATTTAATTTGAAAATTATACTAGATATATATTTTGTGATTCCATGTTCTCTAAGAAAGATCTACAGCAAAATTAAAAACTGGAAATTCTGTTAAATACCAAACTGGTATTTTAATTCAGTATATTCAAGGATGACTCATGATTATTTTGAAGAAAATTCTCCAATGCTACACTACCGCTTAAACCAAGTAACCTGGATAAGTTTTTTCAGAGTTTCCCTTCTCCTACGAAGACGAATATCGGGTAACTCTGAGCTCTAGGGACCCTGGGCTCATTTGAGTATTATATTATGTCCTTTATTCATTCACTCATTCAGTTATTCATTCATTGTTCGATGTGACGTACACTGTTGAAAGGACAAAAGAAGGAAAGTGTGTTTCTTTACTGAAATGTTTTGAAACTAATACTGTTATTAGTTTGATATTCCTTTATTAAATTATATGAGGAAATTACTTTACAGTTTAGTCTTCATCTCTAAAATTCATTTCTGTAACACGGATGCAGTTTTATGGTGAAGCCGGAACTATATTTTCTATGCCTATACACATGGAACGTTTGAGAATACCACTAGATTTGAATATCATGAAACTCTAAAAGGGGGGAAAATATGTAAACATATAATTTATTTTGGGAAAATGATCTTAATTTCAGCGTACCTTAATGCCGAGAGCCACAAATGTTAGGCAATAAATATAAATCTGATACTTGGCAATGCAGAACAACGAAGAACAAATCATTTATTCTTTCCAATAACACTCAAAATGTATGCTAAATAATGACCTAATTGATTTATAAAGCTCTTTACTCTTACTCGTTATCTGGTAATGGGAGTAACTATTTTATTGAACAAGAAATTGATTGCGGAATTTTGGCGGAGATAAAAGAGAACAGGGATACCATCTGAAAAACACAAAATGGAATTCAGCTTATATTACAAAGGAGTAGAGCAGGGCGTGTTAGCGTAATATAGAATTTTTCCTTTTATGGAACTAAACTTTCTACGAATTTACATATAGTTACATTTTCGTCAAATAGCAAATACTGATTAAGCAAATTGCTTGACTTCTAAACTTCGCCACCTGTTAAAATACCTATGTAGCACCCGAGCGTACTGCAATGTCATATTGCCTTTGTACTTACACGGGAAAATCTAAAGGAACCCTTTTCTGTCTCAATCCACGTTATCTAAATAGAGGGAAACATTTTTAAATATTTGTTTACAGGATTGTGTAGAGAAAATCATGTAAGCAAACATGACGCTCCACAGCTTGATCTGACGAATTATGTCGACTCCACACACTTAACTTTAGTGTTAATTATCTGAACTGCTTTGTAAATGCAGTCCGTTATAAGTACTGAAAGAATGTTAACTTTCGGGACTTAGCAAATATTTTTTATCAAAAATGTGAGGTAAAAAGATATTTGCGCATCAGTCTGCAGTAATGCTGCTCGTATCGCCTAAATGTATAGTGGGAATATTACCAGTGGTTCACAAATTTTATAAATAATAACCCTTAATTAATTACACAAACTGAGCTGCCAAAGAGAAATGCTCTCAAGGATAAGGTATTCCAGAAATGCTTATGAACTCTCCCAACAAACGTCACATTGCTTTAAAATCACAGGGATTTGATCATGACTATTTGGAATTCTACTACCAAGAAATGTTTTTCTTGCTGTCGCGAACCCATTATCTACGATAGCGTGGCTTGTGTACACAAACAGCCGGCAAATAAATATAGTTGGATTTGCCGGCACAGATTAAGTTACGCTTCTGGAAGGTTCGGGTTTCGTCTAGTGACAGAACATTCGATGTCTTGTTTATTCCATAGATATCTAGTGATTGTTACAGAACAGTCTCGAATTATCAATGAGGTATTTAAGAAAGTGACGGCTCGCCAAGAGTCAGTCGTAAACAGAGAGTTGCAAACAGGAGTAAACAGTTGTAAAATAATGTAATCAGAACGCTGTTTGTGTGGTCATCTAACTTGGTAGATTGTGATTGTGTATGTGACGTAATTCTGTTAGGTAAACATTGAAGAGGGTGTATTTCTGCGGAAATAAAGGACATTTAAAATGTCTGCAAATTGGACTTTTAATTCCACGAATCCAAAAAGTCACATTATTTAACATTCAATTCATATTTTCCGTTAGCTAAAATGGTTTATGTATACTTATTTTTGAGGGCTTCCATTCTGACGAACCATTACTTGTTGCTTCAACATTGTGTGTGCATGCTTTCTTGCTGCTCCTAGCTTTCAGGAAATAAAGCGCACTTAAATCTATTATAAACCTAAAATTACAGTTAAATATCTTATAAAACTTTATAAAGACTCACCATTCTTATCTCTCGGTATCAGAGATTACAGGTATAGCCTTATCTGTGCAGCAAAGGGCCTTTGTTTGATATTTTCATTGTTTCTGAGTGAAAATAATTGTTCTGGCAGAAAAGAGGTCAAGTGAAATTTTGTCGCGTATTTAAGGGTAGAATTAGGATTACTACGGTAGGGATTTGTCGCTGCTACTGCCGCGGAAGGAAGGACGAGGAGACACAGGGCGGCCGTGCCAAGGAGTCACGACAGAGCAGAGGGTACTGTACCTGCACGTTTACTTTAATGGAAACCGCCCCAGGTAGGTGAACGGACACTTCCTCTAGTGACAACAGAACTGAAATGCAGGGATAGAAAATTCGAGTGAAGTAATTAAACTATCCAGCATTCGCGTGGCGAGACGCGGAAACCCTAATAACAAATGGGTCAGGTAGGTCGGCAACGAGAATCGAACCCGGGCCTTCCGAATGGCAGCCACAGACGAAACCGCCAGAGCCACTCGGCTCGGTATCTCGTATGTAACATATATAAGTAACAAGTTATTACAAACACAGGACATTCTTGAATCATTCCTCCACGCTCCACATACAGGTTTAGAGAAGTAATTGCTGTCCGTTGTAGATAATACATAGATCTAGTCACATGTGCATAAAAAGTTAATCACCTATTGGCGTCTTTTAGGATCTATGCTGAGCCTTTGCAATCACTAGAAAATCAAGAATGTGGACTAGTATTTTTAAGATATAGCAATATTCCAAAAATGGAACTAAAAGCAAAGATCATCCCGAAATCATTTACTGAGATAAGATATAGTGATTAAATTAACGCTGCATAATTATGAGTTGGGAAAAAAGGGAAAATATTTCAAAAGTTAGTCAGAATCAAAAACACTTTTAGGACCTTTCGCACAATATTTAAGCTACACATTTTGTTATGCAAATAAACCGAACATACGACATCAGGATCAAATCGTTAGATATAATTTAATCAAAATGTATCCCTTTTGGAGATAGAAATCACATCCTATGTTTTATTGTCAACTCTTATTCTCTGCTGCAATATTTCGCTGTATGGTTTAAAGCTTCCTTACTTTTAGTTAGATCGAGAAGAATTGTTTTCCACCCAAAACTTAAGACTCCGAGATTTAGCAGAAATCACACTTTTGAAGCTCTCTTAAGAAATAAAATTGTATTGAGCAATAACATCATTGTGGTGATATATGTGAAAAATTCCAAATTAAAATCCACTTTGTTTATATAAGTACCATAACATAATACTATTGACTTTATTCGCTTTAAAATATGTTTTGTATAAGCTAAAATTCTCTGTATATATCTATTGTGAAATGCTTCCATTCTCACGTACAGTTACTTGTTTTTCCGTCATTTGTGTGTATACATTCTTAGCGTGATCACGATTTTCGCGAAATAAAACGCACTTAAATCTATAGTAAACCTAACGAACACAGCTACATATCTCATAAAACTTCGAGAATAATTGCAATTTCTCTTCTCTGGTATACGATATTACAGGTAGTGCCATCTTTGCACAGCAATTGGAACTTCAGTTGTTTCTGAGCCAACATTTTTTCGTGGCGGATATTTGTAAACTAAAATATAGTCTGGTATGTGAGTAACTTAACCTATTTAAAACCACACTACATTCTCATATCACTCACTCACAACGGCTTATCTTCCCAACTATTCCAAATTTAGCGTACCTACACCTTCACAGTAGTCTCACTGCGGATTATGTTGTAGGTGAAATAGGGATACAGGATATATAAAAAACGACCCAATGCGGTTCTCCTCTCTAGATAAAAAACGATAAGTCACCTTAACATTCATCAAAGCTAATATTTATCGGCAAATGTAAGCAACACAAACAACATGGCCGCAGTGTATCTTCACTCTCACAATCGTGATTTTACAATTTCGTTCTACTTGTCTATACCTATGGCGGCGCTGTTTAAGCGCGTCTCTAGTGGTTTGTGACATGAAACATGTGGGGTTGAGCATGAGTATGTAGTAGGTAAAAGGAAAAACAGAAAGCAAATCAGAAAGTAGAAAAGCGCGAGTGTAGAGAAACACTTCGTTTCACAATTACTTGTACTCCACAGCTTGTTTAAAAGAAACATTAACAGTTGATATTTCTACCGTGTTAGAGTAACCAGGTTATCTTAACCTAACAGTAGTACAAGAAGGGTAATTTAAGGGCAAGCGTTTACTGTAAAACGGCAATGCATTAGCTACTTTCACGTACAAGTGAAATTCCACTGCTGATGACATTTAGTGATTATACACAAACACAATGAACTCGTAAATCTGAGGGACCGTATTGCTTAGCACTATAATAAAATAAGGTTCTCAATATGGCTGCTAATTAATCTTGCAACATAAAAACTGCATCTACATGAAATCGTTGAGACCTAAGGCAAAGAAAAATCATTTTGATTTCACCGGAAAGTGCATGCTGATCTTTTTGGTTGACAGGACATTTAAGAAAAGTCACTGATTTATATTTTGGGGAATCTAAAATAACAATAGAACAACAGTATCGTTTGATATAATATTATTCAGGATGTCAAACCTAAATGGAACCTGTGATTATAAACTAGTATCATATGCATTGGTCATTCTTGAGACGCGCACATTCATATTAGAATTTTATTTTCTGCCGTCGTCTTATACGTCCAAAATTGAAAATTACAGGAAAATGCTATATCTTAATAACAGGACCCATGCTGCATCACCCGCATTACGTTAATTCTAGAGGATTTGTATTGCTAATGCCTCCGCTGTCAATGTAACATTTCGGTCAGAACTCTCTATTACTCTATATCGCTAATCTGCCCCCGCCATTTCCCTTACCTTCCCTCCCCCCTTCGCCCTTCTCTCTTTCTCTCTGATAGCCACTCTTTACATTCGTTTTCAATTACCATCTGTTTATGCAAGTATGATGTAATGTGAGGTTTCTAAAACAGTTTCTGCTGATGTGCTTGTTAAACAGATGTTTGGCAACTAGTTTATGTGCACCAATAACTGAGTTGAAAAATCGTTATATCCCTCTAAACATACTCCTTAATTGAGTTTTATAATACCAAAGCTGGTGTGAGCTATACTTAACTGTTATATCATTTTAATGGAACACTTTGCAAAACGAAATATAAAAGTATAACTAATTTATTACTGCTGTTTACTTTTTCTGCGACGTACCAAACGAGATGGCTCCCCGACAATTTGCGAGTTTCGTACTCGGGAGGTACCAGAATTGATTCTTGGGACAGGCCATTCCAATAATGTGTTTTACGTGGTTCCCCCTGTTTGCCTAGACGAATGCTGGGATGCTTCCTATTTTATCTCGAATTTTATTTTCTTCGTTTCCTATCATTTCATTTCAGATTGGAGACTATGGTTGGCCTCTGACATATGGGGGCCCCTTCTGAATCACCTAAAATATGCCAATTTCACCACCTGTTCCAGAAGTTCGAGGACTTTCGCTCCACTACCTTGTTTTCGCCACTTTTACGTAACCATGGCTTTACTGCCTTGTTTCCTGTTGTTTCACACCCATACATAATACACAAAACCACTTAGACATTAAGCGGGCCTCGAACCCGGGAATTTCTATACGGAAGAACGCCAGATATACACTCTAGCGACCGCGGCTCGTGATACTTAAAAGCTGTGCGTACTAATGGGCAGTAATGCTGCTCGTATCGTGTAAGTGTACAGTAACAGCATGACCCATTTTCGAGAAAACAGTTGTAAGGAACTATAACTTCATTACCTCTGCACACATAAGAGTCGTGAACCGCTACCGCATTCGCTACAGAGGTGGGCAGAGACACATTTGGTTATCATCATTATTGGTTTCAAGTATTTAGGTTCAGCATCTTGCGGAGATACGAAACGAAGAATTTTCGAAAGCTTCGATTTTGACAGAATTGCTGCTAGCGATTTTGATTAAAATGCCAGAGGTTTGAAATATATTTATGACAAATGAAGTGGTTGTCTGGAATGTTAGAAACCGTCTATAGCATAGATGATCTAAAATTTGCTGGTACATCGCAAGTGATAGAGACGACTTTGCGCAAAAGAAGGAAGGTTACCTTAAATCACACAACTTAGGCGAAATTTATTTTTTTGTTCCAGGATGCATTTTTGCAATAGTATACGAAATTTGTTTTGATTTTACAATAGTTATACTCTTTTCCTGCTCAACATTTTCTGGGGATGTGCCAAAACTTTCGAATCCTTTTTCAATAATAGCGCTAGCGATTTTGTTTGAAATACTATAAGATTTATAATTTAATGACAAATGAAATATTTGTTTATGATCATTATGGGATATAGGTCCAAAAATGAGTTATCGTTGGAATTGGCCCTAAATATATATTTTACGTAAGCTAAAATCGGCAATAGAATCCATTTTCGAGTGCTCCCATTCTCACTCACAATTACTTGTTTCTTCGACATTTGTATGTATACAACAACCTGCGCGCCATCTGTAACCTCCTACGTGTACTATGTGTAATGAATTTTCTCAGAGGTCCTTTTCGTTCTGAAATAGTTCACATAACTGTAAAGTATTAGAGGTAGAGAAAATATGCTACACATATAGATCCTGTAGTGTCTGTAGTGTCATTCATCCTGTTATTGCTTTCCGAACCAATTTTTGAGTTCAAAAATATTAATTTGATTATCTTTCAAAAGAACTTTCATCCAAAATCCGAACGACTGCCATTGCATTACACGTCATCTCTTTGTTGATGGAAGGAAAAGAAAGGTTTGACTAGCAGGAAACATTTTACACTTGGGAAACTCATCTTGCCGCCGCTCTCGTGAACCATAAATGTATACAGCAGCTCTATACCCAGCTCGGGATATCATCTGTAAACACCTGAGCTCTTTCCTAGCTAATGTCGGTTTTATATCACAAGCAACTGTGTTTATGCGAAAATTAATAAATGTATAAAAGCAGTAGACACGCACCTGCAATTGCACACTTGAAATTCCGGAAGCCAGGCTTTCAGTCTCTGGCCAGATCAGGGTTAAGCCCCCCACTGGCATTAGAATATTAGGGCAAATGAGAGTAGAGGTTTGTTTTGGAGGTTTCTTTTTTAATGTTTAAAGAAGTTGTGTTCTGTAACTGCAGTGTTTTCTTGTGCTTAAAACAAGTCTCGGTCTTTTGTACTCTTCGCCGGGTTACACACCTGGACCGCGTATAAGGGAGTTGAAGTTATGGGAGAATGGGAGTGTGAGGGTGTGGATGTAGTCTGTCAGGGTACGAATATGTAGGCCACGACGGATTACAAGTTTAGGGATGTACCATGGGGAAACTGTGGAAATAATACGTAGTAATCAGACCGTAGGTCAGCAAGTCGGTGTTGATTGATCTTAGCTGCTGAAAGAACAAAACAAAACAACAACAAAACTTGTTAAACTTATTTATGCTTTTCTAACTTTCCTTTAAGATACAATAATTCTGGTCGCCCTCTATGGATTTTGTGTGAAATATAGCTACAACTTACTACCGCTTACATTTAGCATATGCTTTACATCAACAGCACACTTTATTGTTCTAAAGTTATGGAACATACCATTAATACCTAAGACAAACTACAGTTCGGTCGCTGTTTCTCCGGCTCTGACATTTCTCGAGAGGGGGAATCAGGCTATTGCCAGTTCTTTAGCGGGAATTTCAAGCAGAGGAACAATGCGTATTTTAAATATTTCATGAGACGCATAATAATTAAAAAGTGCGATAGTTTCTTCTTTCTTGCTATGTAACGAAAATTAATGGAATTGAGGAGAATTTATATTAATTCATACAAAATATTAAAATATGTAAAATAATATATTATAGTGTGCAATATGTATTATAGTTCAAAATATGTAAAAACATGTAATTTAAAATGCTGGAATAAGGGTCTTTACATTTTAATTCGGGGACATTTTAGTTTTTTTTTTATAATTAAGAGTAACAGAATATGTAATTGCATAAAATTTAGCTCTAGTTATCGTCATTATTGATTTCATGTGTCAACAGAAACGGCCGTTATACACGGTGTTCATTTTTATTTGTGGTTTTACCGCGCAAAATTTGACGTCACCATTAGCATCGCTGAAGGAGCGAGTTTATATACGATTCCCCCAGCAGCTGACGATCGTACTTGATCTGCTGACAGCAGCTTTGAGAGCTCCCTCTACCGGCAGATAAATATTCGATTTGAGGTTAGGGTCTTGCCCGCGTAATATAAAGGTGCGTAGTTTGCTTTAATGAACGTGAACACTAAATGACGGATAAATACAAACAATACCTTGCAATCTGGTGTTTCTCTGTGAAGATATATAACTTATTATAATTTAATAAAGGAATGTCAAATTAATAACAGCATTATTTTCAAAACATTTCAGTAAAGAAACACACTTTCCTTCTTTTGTCCTTTCAACAGTGTACGTCACATCGAACAATGAATGAATAACGGAATGAATGAATGAATAAATGACATAATATAATACTCAAATGAGGCCAGGGTCCCTAGAGCTCAGAGTTAACCGATATTCGTCTTCGTAGGAGAAGGGAAAACTCTGAAAAAACTTATCCAGGTAACTTGGTTTAAGCGGCAGTGTAGCATTGCAGAATTTTCTTCAAAATAATCATGAGTCATCCTTGAGTATACTGAATTAAAATACCAGTTTGGTATTTAACCGAATTTGCAGTTTTAGATTTTGCTGAAAATCTTTCTTAGATAACACGGAATCGCAAAATATATATCCAGTATAATTTTCAAATTAAATTTGTATAAAATTCAATTCCTCCTCCACCTACTTCTGTAGGTACGTAGTGCAGAAGGTATTATTGAATACTAGGAAGAAAACACGTCGAAACTACCAGGTTATCAAAATTGACGTTTAAATGTCCGACGGGTTTCTTCCACCACAGCGGCACACAGTGGAAATCTCTTGAAACATGAAGCAGAAACCTCAGGTTCTAAGAGGGAAAAGATCAATAGAAACTAATACAACAGTAGAGATCATAAATAAGCATAATGGGAATAAAAAGGGAATAAATGATATAAGAAACATAGTTAAAAAGAATATTCGAAATAGCAATACAGTACAAACGAAGGAAAAATTGGACAGGAGTTGCCTCTGGGCACATAGACAAGGCAGGAAGCACAGAACAATAGAACCGACATCAAGACGCCAGTAAAATATGCGAGGTATAAGGAAAACTCAGCCAAGCATGATAGAATACCGTTATGACGCTGAGAGGTCATACAACCCAGAGGGGCGGAGAATAGTACTGATGCATAGGAACGACATACGGAGGTGACCAATAAGAGAAAATTAAAGAAATAAACCCTGCCAATAAAATGTAGAGTAAACCACGTGATAGGCGTAAAATAGGAAAGGAATAGAAAATGGGCGGTGATAGGAAAGAAAAGCTAGGATAGAAGCTGAAAATACGACAGGCAAAAGAGCGTCACTCTGCTAGTGAGGACGACGGGGAGAAGACGTGTTATTGGAAGGTTACTCCGGTACTGAGTATTGTGATAAAAGTAGGATCAGATGTCGCAGTCCGACTTAGAGTTATGGTCTTGAAGATAGTGCAAATATAGGGAATAACAAGGGAGTTCGCGAAGCAACGTAAAAACATCGTAAAGGTGAAAGGAAAATTAGGAAGACAACGCAAGTGTTAACAAGAGAACTACGAGAGCCAGGCTAAAGAAAAATAAAGGAATTGAGAGACGGTCAACACGACTTTTCATAACTGAACCCTGAGAAAGAGATCCCAGCTCACCGACGATTAGACAAAACACCCACCTTTCCACCTCACCGTCAAACCTTTCACACTCCATCCCTAACCAAGCACACAATAGGACAACAAACCGAAAAAGAACCCACACCAAACTGGCACCCAACGTGTCCTAAACCAACTCTGAAGTTCGGCACTACGACAACGAGGAACATACAACTTTAGCATCACGACACCGGAGACGCACGCCGAGGACCAGGGGACCGACCACGGCGACAACAGGAAGCAACAACTACAACTTCAACATCACGACAACGGAGAACGCCAGGGACGAGGGCATCCATCACGACAACAGGGACGTCACAACCATCAGAGCCAAAGGAGGTAAAAACAACACATCAGCACGAGTAAGTACATCTTAAACATCATTCTACAAGGAGAAGAGACATAGGGCCAGCCAAGTAGTACATCCGTAGACTGTCATTAAGTATATGCTACTGAGAAGTGGTAGAACGACAAAAGTAACAATGGCGGAACAATCACAGGAGCAAAACATGAACAGCCCAGCACAAGACATTAGTACTGCAACAGTAGCAAGCCTCACAACTACAATGCAACAGACGCTCCAACAATTTCAGAACAATATAGAAACTAGATTAGAAGAACAAAGTCAGCACATAGAAACTAGATTAGGAGAACAAACTCAGAACATAGAAACAAGATTAGGAGAACTAGGTGAACAAACCCAAAGACTAGAAACTAAAATTGTAGAGCAGAACCAGACCCTAGAAAGTAGATTAGAAGAACAAAATCAGAACCTAGAGACCAGATTAGGAGAACTAGGAGAGAAAACCCAAAGACTAGAAACGAAAATATTAGAGCAAAATCAGACCCTAGAAAAGAAAATAGCAGAACAAACACAAACTTTACGAAACCAGTTAGAAAGTAAACTAATAGAACAAAATAGACACATAGAGAACATTAGGTTAGGACAGGCCACAACTCAGGCAGAATTCCTACACATGCGTACAGAAATGCATGATGCACAGCAGGACATTGTAAATATCAAAGAAAGAATAAATAACATGTCTAGTACCAGTAATAATGTGCATGCCCAGTTGAGCGATGAGTTGCGAAATACCTGCGCCAGTATAGAAAATAGACAAAAGGAATGGCACGAGCAGACACAGTCTGAACTCATAATAATTAAAGAAACTCTGACGCAGGCGGCCGCAGCTCACCGGTCAACGCAAGTAACCATTGCAAACCATACGCGAGAAATGACAGTGCTCAAAGAGGCCATTAACGACCTCAGAATAACAAATGACCAGCCTCAGAGTACTGACATTCCGAACGTACCGGTTAGGCAGGGGATGTTGAACTCGTGCCAGAACACGCCTTCATCAGCCCCCACAGATACATGTAATAGTGTGAATCAGGGTAGCATTTTCAATAACTGCGCAAATACAGGATACCCCTACCATTTTAACCTATTAAATGAAATTACCGTGCCAACATTCAATGATGAAAGGGACAACGCGAAGCGTTATATAATGGACGTAGAAGCATATTTCACTCTTAAAAACATCCCAGAGGAATACAAAATGCTTATTATTAAGAAAGGCTTACAGGGACGATCACTCACGTGGTTTCGATTAGCAGTTGGTGACCATACCAGGTATGCAGAGTTTCGACAAAACTTTCTCACCAAATATTGGAATAGCGCCACACAATATGCTGTGCGGACCAAAATAAATACAGGGAAATATCTGCACAGGGGAACACAGATGGTTGACTACTTTCTAGACCTAGCACAACAGAGTAAGATGCTTGACCCGCCGATAGAGGATCATGAATTCATTAATCTCGTGATAAAACATTTCCCAGAACATATAAAGAACCATTTAATAGTAGCAAGACCGAACACTATAAACGAGACGATCGAACTCCTGACGGCACTGCAACCACAGATGACGGACTCAAACACAGGACCACGAGAGGGTAGACCGGTATACAATGAACCGAATCTTAGTGGGACCAGGGCATACAACACAGGAAATGCCCGGAGAAATGACAACGCCCAGAATAGAGAACGATACAGAGACCATGTACCTGCATTTGAACACAGAAACTACAATACACGCTACCAAAGACAAACCCGAGAAAATCCCCACCATTTTCAGGAACCACAACTACACAACGTACATTGGGTACGTACACAAAGACCACAGCAAAGAAGAAACGGCTACGACAGGAACACAACAAGAGAGAGAAGATACAATGCTTTTAGGAGACCCTATACGAACGACATACCACGAGAAAATCCACCAGACCGTAATTGGACCAATAACGGACATTACCAGGAAAACCGACCCGCCGTGACAGACAACCGGACAGAACACATGAACAGTAGGGAAAACCAGCAAACGTCGAGGCAAGAAAACCCAGGCAATACATCTCCAACGACAGTATATAATAACAATGGCGCAGTGACACGACAGAAATGGTTTGCAAATCAGACGTTCGTCCCAACTACACACACATCTCTAAACGGCGCAACGAACACACTCAACCAGGAAAACTAGATGTGGGTAGGATAACGTTCCCGAATCCGACCCCGAGGTATGTGAAACAAGATGGGAACAGGAGCAAAGCTGTAGCAAAATTACAAATACAGGCCGACGAGACAGTAGCGGAAAGTGACAATACGACTGGAAAAATAAAACAACCGGACATTGTAGAAACGCCACAAATAGAAATCACCATAAACGAAGAAATTTATCAGGCAACCTTGGATACAGGAGCAACTGCTTCTGTATGCAGTTTAAAATTCTTTAACGACTTAGAAATGAAAGGTTTACGTCTACAAACACTACCCACAAAGAATGTATATATTTTGACAGCCATCAGCAGGAAAAAACAACGCATTCAAAAACAAACAATGATTCCATTTCGTTTAGGACAAATGCACGTTGAACTCATTTTCTTAATAATACCACATCTGGCAGTCCAAATCATTTTAGGAAGTGATTTCCTAGAGGCATTTAAAGCTAATATCAATTATGCCAACAGGTATTTAACTATACGACGAGATAACGAAGAGGCAACGATCGGGTTCTCTCAGCTGACTGACCAGGTCATTAACTTAACAGAGGCAGAAAACCTATTAGAGGAAGAAACCTTTTTTGTGCAATATGTGCAGGTAAAATCAGGTGTTCACATTGCGGAACTTAGAATCCAGGAAGTAAACAAAGATGATACAGTCGAGGATAATTTTGACGACACCTGCGAGAGCAAGGAAGACCCAGGTAGATGAAACGAAACCAGTTATCCACACATCACTATAAGAAACGGCTCCCTGGACGTAAGAGAAAATACACCTGTCAAACAAGGAGAGACAGAACCAACCTTTAGACTTTCCCCTGAAATACCAGATCTGCATGTAAACATATGGACGTATTTACCAAATTCACTAAATTATACCCGATGAAGAGGCCAACAAGCGCAAATTGTGCAAGCAAAATTCTGGACGATTTCATACCGAAATATGGTAAAATGGACGCCATTTTGGCTGATAACGCGTCCATACACAAAGGCAAACATTTCGTAAATAAGATAAGAACATCAGGTATCAAAATATATAACTCCACAGCATACCACCCGGAAAGTAACCCGTGCGAGAGATCGATGAGGGATCTATCCATCTACCTGCGAATATTAACATACCGCAAAAGACATACCTCGTGGGTCACCCAACTACCACTAATAGAAAAAATTATGAACAACACGATTAACCCGAACACGGGTATAGCGCCAGTCAAGCTACACCTAAACCAAACGCCAGAAAGCATTTTACCAGGCTTAAAAAGAGCAATTAACACAGACGAAATGAACGAAATCCAGCAAATACAAGAAGCCTACGAACGCCTGAGGAAACGAGCAGAAACCAGAAATAAAAGGAAGAAAAGATACAAAAAGAAATGGACGCCGAACATAGGAGATAAGGTGCTAGTGAGAACCCACAACAAATCTTCAATGCTTAACAAAACATCACAAAAACTGCATATCCTTTGGGAAGGGCCGGCTATGATCGTTGCGAAGTTCGGTGATCGTTCTTTTGAGCTGGTAGACTATAAAACGAAGAAAAACATAGGTAGATATAACATAGCACTATTACGACCCTTTAAAGAACTGGAAATCACACATACTCAAACCATTACCTGACGCGAACCGGAGCCACTGAACTCATTAATGTACGGCACAGGCAATTAGTAAACACCACTTTGTTACAAATAGAAGAAATACACACGTTTCACAGAAATAAGAATAACGGACATAGAGAGTAAACGCGATGGAATTTAACTATAATATAAACAAATGCTACACCTGGTTATACCAATAAAAAAAATTGTACTTAGAATAAGTTAGCGGAACATACAAGGAGTTATAAATACAAGTGCCGAAAACAAAAGCAATCACGACATTGCAGTGACGCGAGTGACAGTGTATGAAACATTAAAGGTTCACTATACTTAAAGAGGCAATGTAAAGCCCACAAGACAACAATAAAACAAATAATGTAAATAAATAGAGAAAATCAGAGACAATCCAAAAATGCAAAATCAGATTGATAACGTAATGTAAAATATTGGACACATTGAAAACTAAGAAAATATGTAACAATGTATATAAGGGTATAAATGTATAAATGTATGTATGTATTTTATTGTAAAACAAAAAAAACAACCAAACAAACGCTCTAAAGCTCCTTGCTTGCACTTGCGTTGACGAAGGGAAAGAGGAGAAACTAGGTAACAATTGTCAGCGTTAGCACGTTAGTTAAACTTTGAAGGTCGCGGTTTAGTGGGACTTTCGAAGGAATTTGAAATTTTTCCCAACTTGTGAGAAAAATAGCAATATTCCTCCGAAGGGCGTTTGAAGCAGAAACCTCAGGTTCTAAGAGGGAAAAGATCAATAGAAACTAATACAACAGTAGAGATCATAAATAAGCATAATGGGAATAAAAAGGGAATAAATGATATAAGAAACATAGTTAAAAAGAATATTCGAAATAGCAATACAGTACAAACGAAGGAAAAATTGGACAGGAGTTGCCTCTGGGCACATAGACAAGGCAGGAAGCACAGAACAATAGAACCGACATCAAGACGCCAGTAAAATATGCGAGGTATAAGGAAAACTCAGCCAAGCATGATAGAATACCGTTATGACGCTGAGAGGTCATACAACCCAGAGGGGCGGAGAATAGTACTGATGCATAGGAACGACATACGGAGGTGACCAATAAGAGAAAATTAAAGAAATAAACCCTGCCAATAAAATGTAGAGTAAACCACGTGATAGGCGTAAAATAGGAAAGGAATAGAAAATGGGCGGTGATAGGAAAGAAAAGCTAGGATAGAAGCTGAAAATACGACAGGCAAAAGAGCGTCACTCTGCTAGTGAGGACGACGGGGAGAAGACGTGTTATTGGAAGGTTACTCCGGTACTGAGTATTGTGATAAAAGTAGGATCAGATGTCGCAGTCCGACTTAGAGTTATGGTCTTGAAGATAGTGCAAATATAGGGAATAACAAGGGAGTTCGCGAAGCAACGTAAAAACATCGTAAAGGGGAAAGGAAAATTAGGAAGACAACGCAAGTGTTAACAAGAGAACTACGAGAGCCAGGCTAAAGAAAAATAAAGGAATTGAGAGACGGTCAACACGACTTTTCATAACTGAACCCTGAGAAAGAGATCCCAGCTCACCGACGATTAGACAAAACACCCACCTTTCCACCTCACCGTCAAACCTTTCACACTCCATCCCTAACCAAGCACACAATAGGACAACAAACCGAAAAAGAACCCACACCAAACTGGCACCCAACGTGTCCTAAACCAACTCTGAAGTTCGGCACTACGACAACGAGGAACATACAACTTTAGCATCACGACACCGGAGACGCACGCCGAGGACCAGGGGACCGACCACGGCGACAACAGGAAGCAACAACTACAACTTCAACATCACGACAACGGAGAACGCCAGGGACGAGGGCATCCATCACGACAACAGGGACGTCACAACCATCAGAGCCAAAGGAGGTAAAAACAACACATCAGCACGAGTAAGTACATCTTAAACATCATTCTACAAGGAGAAGAGACATAGGGCCAGCCAAGTAGTACATCCGTAGACTGTCATTAAGTATATGCTACTGAGAAGTGGTAGAACGACAAAAGTAACAATGGCGGAACAATCACAGGAGCAAAACATGAACAGCCCAGCACAAGACATTAGTACTGCAACAGTAGCAAGCCTCACAACTACAATGCAACAGATGCTCCAACAATTTCAGAACAATATAGAAACTAGATTAGAAGAACAAAGTCAGCACATAGAAACTAGATTAGGAGAACAAACTCAGAACATAGAAACAAGATTAGGAGAACTAGGTGAACAAACCCAAAGACTAGAAACTAAAATTGTAGAGCAGAACCAGACCCTAGAAAGTAGATTAGAAGAACAAAATCAGAACCTAGAGACCAGATTAGGAGAACTAGGAGAGAAAACCCAAAGACTAGAAACGAAAATATTAGAGCAAAATCAGACCCTAGAAAAGAAAATAGCAGAACAAACACAAACTTTACGAAACCAGTTAGAAAGTAAACTAATAGAACAAAATAGACACATAGAGAACATTAGGTTAGGACAGGCCACAACTCAGGCAGAATTCCTACACATGCGTACAGAAATGCATGATGCACAGCAGGACATTGTAAATATCAAAGAAAGAATAAATAACATGTCTAGTACCAGTAATAATGTGCATGCCCAGTTGAGCGATGAGTTGCGAAATACCTGCGCCAGTATAGAAAATAGACAAAAGGAATGGCACGAGCAGACACAGTCTGAACTCATAATAATTAAAGAAACTCTGACGCAGGCGGCCGCAGCTCACCGGTCAACGCAAGTAACCATTGCAAACCATACGCGAGAAATGACAGTGCTCAAAGAGGCCATTAACGACCTCAGAATAACAAATGACCAGCCTCAGAGTACTGACATTCCGAACGTACCGGTTAGGCAGGGGATGTTGAACTCGTGCCAGAACACGCCTTCATCAGCCCCCACAGATACATGTAATAGTGTGAATCAGGGTAGCATTTTCAATAACTGCGCAAATACAGGATACCCCTACCATTTTAACCTATTAAATGAAATTACCGTGCCAACATTCAATGATGAAAGGGACAACGCGAAGCGTTATATAATGGACGTAGAAGCATATTTCACTCTTAAAAACATCCCAGAGGAATACAAAATGCTTATTATTAAGAAAGGCTTACAGGGACGATCACTCACGTGGTTTCGATTAGCAGTTGGTGACCATACCAGGTATGCAGAGTTTCGACAAAACTTTCTCACCAAATATTGGAATAGCGCCACACAATATGCTGTGCGGACCAAAATAAATACAGGGAAATATCTGCACAGGGGAACACAGATGGTTGACTACTTTCTAGACCTAGCACAACAGAGTAAGATGCTTGACCCGCCGATAGAGGATCATGAATTCATTAATCTCGTGATAAAACATTTCCCAGAACATATAAAGAACCATTTAATAGTAGCAAGACCGAACACTATAAACGAGACGATCGAACTCCTGACGGCACTGCAACCACAGATGACGGACTCAAACACAGGACCACGAGAGGGCAGACCGGTATACAATGAACCGAATCTTAGTGGGACCAGGGCATACAACACAGGAAATGCCCGGAGAAATGACAACGCCCAGAATAGAGAACGATACAGAGACCATGTACCTGCATTTGAACACAGAAACTACAATACACGCTACCAAAGACAAACCCGAGAAAATCCCCACCATTTTCAGGAACCACAACTACACAACGTACATTGGGTACGTACACAAAGACCACAGCAAAGAAGAAACGGCTACGACAGGAACACAACAAGAGAGAGAAGATACAATGCTTTTAGGAGACCCTATACGAACGACATACCACGAGAAAATCCACCAGACCGTAATTGGACCAATAACGGACATTACCAGGAAAACCGACCCGCCGTGACAGACAACCGGACAGAACACATGAACAGTAGGGAAAACCAGCAAACGTCGAGGCAAGAAAACCCAGGCAATACATCTCCAACGACAGTATATAATAACAATGGCGCAGTGACACGACAGAAATGGTTTGCAAATCAGACGTTCGTCCCAACTACACACACATCTCTAAACGGCGCAACGAACACACTCAACCAGGAAAACTAGATGTGGGTAGGATAACGTTCCCGAATCCGACCCCGAGGTATGTGAAACAAGATGGGAACAGGAGCAAAGCTGTAGCAAAATTACAAATACAGGCCGACGAGACAGTAGCGGAAAGTGACAATACGACTGGAAAAATAAAACAACCGGACATTGTAGAAACGCCACAAATAGAAATCACCATAAACGAAGAAATTTATCAGGCAACCTTGGATACAGGAGCAACTGCTTCTGTATGCAGTTTAAAATTCTTTAACGACTTAGAAATGAAAGGTTTACGTCTACAAACACTACCCACAAAGAATGTATATATTTTGACAGCCATCAGCAGGAAAAAACAACGCATTCAAAAACAAACAATGATTCCATTTCGTTTAGGACAAATGCACGTTGAACTCATTTTCTTAATAATACCACATCTGGCAGTCCAAATCATTTTAGGAAGTGATTTCCTAGAGGCATTTAAAGCTAACATCAATTATGCCAACAGGTATTTAACTATACGACGAGATAACGAAGAGGCAACGATCGGGTTCTCTCAGCTGACTGACCAGGTCATTAACTTAACAGAGGCAGAAAACCTATTAGAGGAAGAAACCTTTTTTGTGCAATATGTGCAGGTAAAATCAGGTGTTCACATTGCGGAACTTAGAATCCAGGAAGTAAACAAAGATGATACAGTCGAGGATAATTTTGACGACACCTGCGAGAGCAAGGAAGACCCAGGTAGATGAAACGAAACCAGTTATCCACACATCACTATAAGAAACGGCTCCCTGGACGTAAGAGAAAATACACCTGTCAAACAAGGAGAGACAGAACCAACCTTTAGACTTTCCCCTGAAATACCAGATCTGCATGTAAACATATGGACGTATTTACCAAATTCACTAAATTATACCCGATGAAGAGGCCAACAAGCGCAAATTGTGCAAGCAAAATTCTGGACGATTTCATACCGAAATATGGTAAAATGGACGCCATTTTGGCTGATAACGCGTCCATACACAAAGGCAAACATTTCGTAAATAAGATAAGAACATCAGGTATCAAAATATATAACTCCACAGCATACCACCCGGAAAGTAACCCGTGCGAGAGATCGATGAGGGATCTATCCATCTACCTGCGAATATTAACATACCGCAAAAGACATACCTCGTGGGTCACCCAACTACCACTAATAGAAAAAATTATGAACAACACGATTAACCCGAACACGGGTATAGCGCCAGTCAAGCTACACCTAAACCAAACGCCAGAAAGCATTTTACCAGGCTTAAAAAGAGCAATTAACACAGACGAAATGAACGAAATCCAGCAAATACAAGAAGCCTACGAACGCCTGAGGAAACGAGCAGAAACCAGAAATAAAAGGAAGAAAAGATACAAAAAGAAATGGACGCCGAACATAGGAGATAAGGTGCTAGTGAGAACCCACAACAAATCTTCAATGCTTAACAAAACATCACAAAAACTGCATATCCTTTGGGAAGGGCCGGCTATGATCGTTGCGAAGTTCGGTGATCGTTCTTTTGAGCTGGTAGACTATAAAACGAAGAAAAACATAGGTAGATATAACATAGCACTATTACGACCCTTTAAAGAACTGGAAATCACACATACTCAAACCATTACCTGACGCGAACCGGAGCCACTGAACTCATTAATGTACGGCACAGGCAATTAGTAAACACCACTTTGTTACAAATAGAAGAAATACACACGTTTCACAGAAATAAGAATAACGGACATAGAGAGTAAACGCGATGGAATTTAACTATAATATAAACAAATGCTACACCTGGTTATACCAATAAAAAAAAATTGTACTTAGAATAAGTTAGCGGAACATACAAGGAGTTATAAATACAAGTGCCGAAAACAAAAGCAATCACGACATTGCAGTGACGCGAGTGACAGTGTATGAAACATTAAAGGTTCACTATACTTAAAGAGGCAATGTAAAGCCCACAAGACAACAATAAAACAAATAATGTAAATAAATAGAGAAAATCAGAGACAATCCAAAAATGCAAAATCAGATTGATAACGTAATGTAAAATATTGGACACATTGAAAACTAAGAAAATATGTAACAATGTATTTAAGGGTATAAATGTATAAATGTATGTATGTATTTTATTGTAAAACAAAAAAAAACAACCAAACAAACGCTCTAAAGCTCCTTGCTTGCACTTGCGTTGACGAAGGGAAAGAGGAGAAACTAGGTAACAATTGTCAGCGTTAGCACGTTAGTTAAACTTTGAAGGTCGCGGTTTAGTGGGACTTTCGAAGGAATTTGAAATTTTTCCCAACTTGTGAGAAAAATAGCAATATTCCTCCGAAGGGCATTTGAAGCAGAAACCTCAGGTTCTAAGAGGGAAAAGATCAATAGAAACTAATACAACAGTAGAGATCATAAATAAGCATAATGGGAATAAAAAGGGAATAAATGATATAAGAAACATAGTTAAAAAGAATATTCGAAATAGCAATACAGTACAAACGAAGGAAAAATTGGACAGGAGTTGCCTCTGGGCACATAGACAAGGCAGGAAGCACAGAACAATAGAACCGACATCAAGACGCCAGTAAAATATGCGAGGTATAAGGAAAACTCAGCCAAGCATGATAGAATACCGTTATGACGCTGAGAGGTCATACAACCCAGAGGGGCGGAGAATAGTACTGATGCATAGGAACGACATACGGAGGTGACCAATAAGAGAAAATTAAAGAAATAAACCCTGCCAATAAAATGTAGAGTAAACCACGTGATAGGCGTAAAATAGGAAAGGAATAGAAAATGGGCGGTGATAGGAAAGAAAAGCTAGGATAGAAGCTGAAAATACGACAGGCAAAAGAGCGTCACTCTGCTAGTGAGGACGACGGGGAGAAGACGTGTTATTGGAAGGTTACTCCGGTACTGAGTATTGTGATAAAAGTAGGATCAGATGTCGCAGTCCGACTTAGAGTTATGGTCTTGAAGATAGTGCAAATATAGGGAATAACAAGGGAGTTCGCGAAGCAACGTAAAAACATCGTAAAGGGGAAAGGAAAATTAGGAAGACAACGCAAGTGTTAACAAGAGAACTACGAGAGCCAGGCTAAAGAAAAATAAAGGAATTGAGAGACGGTCAAAACGACTTTTCATAACTGAACCCTGAGAAAGAGATCCCAGCTCACCGACGATTAGACAAAACACCCACCTTTCCACCTCACCGTCAAACCTTTCACACTCCATCCCTAACCAAGCACACAATAGGACAACAAACCGAAAAAGAACCCACACCAAACACGAAGTACACGTTGGGAGTTACAGATGTCGCGCAAGTCATAATTACTTTGCATATATCAAATCTATTAGTTATATAGAATGTATTCCAAAAACACGGACATATTTATGTTTTGCCTTCATGCAAAGCAATCATACGATTTGAACTTTAATAAGTTGGGTCAATATTTCACAAAGAGATCAAAATAAAGCGACAAGAACTATCATATTTCAGAACAGAGGTATTCAGAAATTTTTATAACTCGAATAAAATTAATTCGGTGTATATATATTTTTGGAATATCCCTAAATAGCATTAGAGACATCCTACACTTAAAAAAAACTTAAAACTGAAGGGATCTGTACGCAAGGAAATGCAAAGCGACAAATATATAAACTTGATGGATTCCTGTTGATTGTCCTCTTTTTTAAATGTAATTTATTCGCCACAGCTGCCCCTTAAGATTCAGCTAGACGTTAATTTATTCAGACATATTTGATAATTTGAATGTGGTTTGTGAGAATGCAGTAAAAATTTATTTGCCATTTCAGACATTGAGTTAACCTTTCAAAATCTGTAACATTTGGCATTCTCTAAGATCTTCGGACATAATTAATGGCTGTAATAATATTCAAATCAAAAGGCTGTAGCAGGAAAATTTAAGATAAGCCGAGATCTCTAGGACATTTTCAAGATTATATTAACTACCTTACTACTGTACAAGGTGATTATCTATTTTGTTGTCATGGAGAAATGTGTTATGTAATTGCTTTATTAATAAGAAAAAATAACAAGATAAAATAGTTTACTCAATGCAGTTTGCGTGAATAAAGGAAAAGGTTTTAAATATTTGTTTACTTAATTAGAAAGCTTTAGTCAATTTCACACAATTCATTTTAGTTTCTCGAAACTAAACTGTTTTGGAGATAAAGTTGTTATGTGTTTATGTAATAGATCACGGTCCGTTGTCAGGACTAAGCGAATGACAGCTTTTGGCACTTTTCATATATTTCTTCAAATGTGCGGTAAAATGACATTTGCATATCAATCAGCAGTCATGCTGCTCCCATCGTCTAGGTGTATAGTAGCTGTATGGCCCTTGCGTCACAAATTTTATAAATAATTATCCGTAAATTAGTTACATGTCCTTTTTTGTAATTTACCACCTAAAACGTTAAGCAATTTATCACGTTTAATTGGGTGAAACGCTGTTCAAACGAGTACGGGATCTTTGGAGCTCAGAGTTACCCATCATTCGTCTTTCAGGATCAGGGAAAACGACGTAAAACTCTATGCAGGTGACTTAACCTGACCGAGATTCGAACTCGAGACCTCTTGAACGTGAGGCGAATACGCTACGATCTACGCTACCGAGGTGGCCGCAAGTATTGAATTGCCAGAGATAAATGAAGATATCAAATATTAGGTATTCTGGAAATGCTAATGAACCCTCCCAACAAAAGCCACATTGCACTAAAATCACATGGATATAATCATGATTATCTTCGAATTCAATTACAAAAAAGATTTTTTCCAAATTTAACATCGAATTCATATTATAAATAAGCTGAAATCGTTTATATTTAACAACTTTAGAACTCTTCAGTTCTCAAGAACAATTATTTGTTTCTTTGACGTAGTGTGTATACATTCCCGCCACTCTTAGCTTTCAGAAAATGAACAATAAAAACTGAAGAATACAGTTACATAACTTATAAAATTTTGTAAAGTCTTACAATTTTCTTCCTCGGTATGAGAGATTACAGGTAGAGTCTACTCTAGACAGCAAAAGGCGGTTTTTTGGTATTTTCATTGGTTCTGAGCTAAAAGCTTTTCCTGGCAGAGTTTCGGTACTTGAAATATTGTCTCGCATTTAGAAGTATCTTTAACTTTAGTTTTACTGCGGAGGTGATTCGGCGCTGCGACCAGTTTTGATCTGTTGTTCCTATGCCCCCAAATGGAACATCCCCTGGGGGAAGACGGGGAAAGATAGGTGAGGGGGGGAGCTATAGGTAACATAAGGTGTTACGAAAACACTACATTCTCGAATCATTCCTCCACACTCCAGACCTAAGATATAGCTATAGAGAAGTAATTACTCTCCGTTGTACATAAATCTTAGACATAGTCACATGTGATAATAATTTGGTTGGCTCTTGTCATATTATATGCTCTATGCTGAGCCTTTGTCATCACTAGAAAATCAGGAATGGGGAGTTGCACTTTTAAGATATAACCATATTCTAAAATTAAAACTAATAGCAAAGAACATTTCCAAATAGTTTAATGAGATAACATAAGTTTATATAATGTAGACTGCTTAATTATATTTTATGATCTACAGGGGAAAGAACTCTTTCAAAAGTTAGTGACAATGTTAGGTAACACTCAGACTTTCCCAAAATATTCAAGCTACACTCTTCCTTATGCAGATATTCAGAACAGACACTATCATGGCCAAATCGCTAGATATAATGTACACAGTTGAACAAAACCCAAAATGGATCTCTTTTGGAGGTATAAATCACACTGTAAGTATTATTGTCAACTCTTATTTTCTGCTGCAATATTTCGCTCTAACATTTAAAGCTTACTTACTTCTAGTTAGTACTAGGAGGATTGTGTTCAACATAAAACTTCGACCCCGAGAAGTAGCAGAAATCCTAGTTTTGAGAATCTCTGAAGAGATAAAGCCGTTTTCTGCATAATCTCATTGTGGGGGTATCTGCGAATTGTGAATAAGGTAATTCCAAAGTGAAATAAAACTTTGTTTATAAGTTTATAGCTATTAACACTAAACATATAACATTTCACTTGTCATTATTTCTTGCAGCTAGCAATTGAAAATTCAGTCACTACTAACCAGAATTGAAATCCCATATACCTTACATAAAGTACAATCTTCTATATATTCAATTTAGAAGGATTCTATTCTCACGCACGATTACTTGTTTCTCCGACATTTGTATGTACACGCTCTTAGCTGCTCCCAGTCTTCACGAAATAAAACGCACTCAAATATACGCAAAACCTAACGAACACAGTTATATATCTTAAAAAAACTTCTTAAATAATTGAAATTCGTCTTTTTCTAGTATATGATATTACAGGTAGTGCCATCTGTGGACAGCAACAGCAACTTCCGTTGTTTCTGAGCCAACATGTTTTTCCTGTAGGATATCTGTATGCAAAAATATTGTCTGGTATGTGAGTAACTAAACCTATTTAAAATTACACTACATTCTCAAATCACTGATTCACAACAATTTATCTTCCCAACAATTCCAAATGTAGTATACCACTTCACAGAAGTAGTCTCACTGCCGAATTCGTTGTAGTTGCAACAAGGATGGAGGATATTTTAAAAATCGCACACGACGGTTCCCCTCTCTGGATACAAAATATTAAGTCACGTCATATTCATCAGAGCTAACAGTTATTTCTAAATGTAAACAATAAAAACAACATGACCACAGTATATCTTAACCCACACAATCGTTGTTCGTTTTTCCTGTCTGTACCTATGGTGACGCTGTATAAGCGCGCCGCTAGTACTTTGTGGCATGACAAATGGGGGATCAAGCATGAGTATTTGTCAGGCAAAAGGAAAAACAAAGAGGAAATCAGAAAGTAGAAAAATGCGAGTGTAGAGGAACACTTCCATTGTCCATTCACAATTACTTGTACTTTAAAGCATGTTTAAAAGAAACATTAACAGTTGATATTTCTAACCTGTAAGAGTAACCAGGTTGTTTTAAACGAACAGTAGTAAAATAAAGGTAATTTAAGGGTAAGCGTTTATGTAAAAATGCAATGGATTAGCTACTTTCACGTACAAGTGAAAATGCACGGCACGGAATGTGCAGTTTGCACATATATTAACTCTCCGTAACCATTTACTTTCAGTAAGTTGTATACGAAATGTTTATGGAAATGACTTTTAGTGCAACGCTAATTGTCATATTTAAGAAGTTGGAAAACCCCACTACAATCTCACACTCCACTAAACAGTGTCCAGCTTGCTGATGACATTTGGTGATTATACACAAACCCTCTGAACTCGTAAATCTGAGGGACCGTATTGCTAAGCAGTATAACAACATAAGGTTTCAATATGGCTGCTAAATAATCTTGAAATATAAAAACTGTATCTACATGAAATCGCAGAAAGCTAATTCAATGACTTATGTACAGACTTTTATAAAAATAAATATGATCTCACTTGAAAATGTATGTTTATCTTTCAGCTTGGCAGAACATTTCAGAAAAGTCATTGATTTATATTTTAGAGAATCTAAAATATCAGTAGAATAACCCAGCCGTAAGATATAATATTATTCACAACTGCAGATATTTTCTGACTTATAGGAAGGCGAAACTAATGGAAACAATGACTACAGACTAGTTTCATACCTATTGGTCCTTTTTGCGACGCGCACACACATATTAGAATGTCATCTCCTGCCGTCATCTTATACATCCAAACTCGACAGTTACAAGAAAGTAACACATATTAACAGCAAGACCCATGCTTATTTCCCCGCATTACGTTAACTCTGGAGCCTTTGTCCTCCTACTTCCTCCGCACCCAATGTTATATTTCGATCCAACGCTCTATTACTTTGTATCGCTATATGCCTCCGCCATTTTCCTTAATATCCCTCTCGCCCCTTCAACTCGTTGTCTATTACCATCTGTTTATGCAACTATAATGTAAATTGAGGTTTTTTAGTCAGCTTCTTCTGATGCGCTTGTTACACAATCGTTTGGCAACTGGTTCATGTACACGAATAATAGAGTTAAAAAAAATTGTTATATCCTTTAAACATTCACATTAAATTGTTTTATAAATATCAAGGCTGTGTGAAATGCAATTTTTGTATCATTTTAATGCAACACTTTGCAAAACGAAATATAAACGCTTAACTGATTAATTCCCTTATTTACTTTTTTGCGACGCACCAAACGAGTTGGCCCCCCAACAATTTGAGAGGTTGGTACGCTGCAGGTACCAGAATTGAATCTTAGGACCGGCCATTCCAATAATGTGTTTTACATGGCTCCCCGTGGTTGCCTAGGATTGTTTCTATTTTATATCGAATTTTAGTTTCTTCGTTTCCTATCATTTCAGTCCTCCCGTAGGGGAGGGGACCCGTGTCCTTCAGCTGCCAAAGTGCCGGCGCTGCGGACCCTTAGCACTCGTGGTACCTCTGACGTTACTAGAGGAACCTCGGGCCGAACATACCGAGCCCCTCCCGTAGGGGAATTGTTCGGATTGGGTTGGAATCGAGGGGACAGTCTGGTCCCGACACCCACGGGTAAATGGGTACTTCCGGCCAGGTTACGGCCGCCCGGAGGGGGTATAGGCTTGCCTGAATAGTCCCGTGTACTAGCCTGCAGAGCTAGTAGAAGGTGTGCTAGATCACCATTCGGCCCCACCGAGGTTATCGGTAGTCTTCCCTGCGGGGTTGACGCGCGTAAGTGGCGTATCCACTTCCATCCCGTCTTGACGTTGTGCTCAGCGGGGGGGGGGGCCTTTTTAGACTCAAGGTATTGTCCTATGGAAAGAGCCCCGGAGTTTTCCATCGCTCTCGGGTAGAGGGAGTCCCGGGTTCTTGGTCCTACGGGTCCAGGACTAATGGGAGTAGAGGCCCTGTATTTAACTTATCATTTCAGTCCAAATCGGATCGGTCATTGGTCGGTCTCTGACAGATGGAGGCCTCTTCTGAGTCGTCTAAAATATGCTGAGTTCTCCATGTGTTACAGAATTTCGAATAGTCTGTCTCCTTGATCTAGTTTTCGCCACTTTTACGCAACCGTGCCTTTACTGTTTTTGTTTCCTGTTGTTTTGCAAGTATACACAATGCACACAAAAAGTTAGGCCCAAGGTGGGACTCGAACCCTCTACTGTCAATACGGCAGGAAGCCAGACATACACTCCAGCGACGAGGCTCGTGTTTCTCAAAAGATGTGCGAATTTTCGAAAGCGTTGATTTTGACAAAATTGGCGCTAGTGAGTTTGATTAAAGTACCAGAGGTTTAAGATATATTCATGACAAATGAAATGCTTGTCCTGAATTTTCTGGAATGTTAGAAACCGTCTAGAAGATTGATGATCTATAATTAGCTGGCACATCGCAAGTGATAGAGGCGGCTACAGTGCACAGAAAGGAAGGTTACCTTAAAACACACAACCAAGGCGAAGTTTATTTCGTGTTCCTGGAGGCATCTTAGGAATAGTGTACGATATTTTTTTTTTTTTTTTTTTTTTTTACTTTTACGGTACCTACATTCTTTTTCTGCTTAGACTTTCCTGGGGATGTGCCAAGATTTTTAGAAATCTAAGAATTTGTCAATAATAGCTGGAGCGAATATGTTTGAAGTACCATAAGTTTTATATTTTCATGACAAACGACATATACCGGAAAGCACGGGACACTGTAAGTTTCATTGTGAGCGAACATGCCTTCCCTGGCAGAAATATGTAAACTAAAATATTGTCTTTTTTGGAATGTACGTTTGTAAGTAGCTTTAAGAATTTGCAATCACACAGCATTTTCAAATCACTCATTCACAAATGCTTATATTTCCAACTATTCCAAATTTAGCATACCTCTTCACAGAATTGTCTTTTTGTCCGTTTCGTTGTAGGTGCAACAGCGATAGAGTATTTATTAAAAATCTCTCACTGCGGGTTTCCTCGCTGGATGCAACTTAATTAGTCACGCTAACATTCATCAGAGCTAGTAGTTTTCGGCAAATATAAACAACAATGTTTAAACGGAAGTAATTACTCCCTTTATTTCTGTTGGCGACGGAAACATTGCGGGGTTCCCAAGCCTTATATTGCAGGAGCACGCTAAATATTTGAACATTGCCCAAAGCCTCCTGCATTCTTTTATTATTCTCCTTCCTTTTAGATGATACTTCAAAATGCATATCTACAATTATCTGTTTCTTCGATTTCTTTAACTGTCCTGTTATACCCATACGTGGTGACCGGGTATTGTTGTTCTTCTTAACACTTATTCAGGTTGAGGAACGGAACCCTAGATCTGTGAAAGAGAGAACACAGGATGGGTGCTTGGTATGAGTGCGAGATGAATGAATGACAGAAGGAGGGTGAGATGAAATGACAGGAAAAAGGATAATGGAGCAATTTGTGGAATGTTTGCAGGGGAAACCGGAGGAACACGAGAAAACTTTCCATAGCTCTATGTTGTCCCCCACATATCTTACTTAGCAGTCTCATGGGATCGATCCCACTCCGCCTTGGGGAGAGTCGAGGGGCCCAACCACTAAGCGGCTTTGTCTTTCTCCTTGCACTTTACGTAATTAGAGGAAAACGTTTTTAAATATTTGCTTACAAGAATGTGTAGAGAAGATTCTATAAGTCAAGATATTTTAAGTCGCTCCACTGCTTGATCTAAAAACTAAAGTCGATTTCACACATACAACTTAGGCTTTTCGAAACTAAAGAGTTTTGAAGATTTAGTTTTATTTGTTTTTGTAATATGCACTAAGGTTGGATAAAATGCAGTAAGTGATTTCTCTGCTTTTAACATGTAAGGAGCTGCATCTGTGTACATCAGTTGGACCCTCTCTTCTTTTATGCCATCTAGCTATATAGTATCTTAAGTCCATCATTAATGAATCTAACAATTGTTGAACTGTTGGTTACCTCCAAAGTTTTATAATAAATTAAGTAGGGTTTTGATGCAGCTTCTAGGTCCATCTTTCCCGCTATTAGATTAGCGATCAAACGGCTATGTCTTGCTATGTAACGAAAATTAATGGAATTGAGGAGAATTTATATTAATTCATAAAAAAATATTAAAATATGTAAAATAATATACTATAGTGTGAAATATGTATTATAGCTCAAAATATGTAAAAACATGTAATTTAAAATGCTGGAATAAGGGTCTTTACATTTTACATCGGGGACATTTTAGTTTTTTTTTTATAATTAAGAGTAACAGAATATGTAATTGCATAAAATCCGGGCTCTAGTTATCGTCATTATTGATTTCATGTGTCAACAGAAACGGCCGTTATACACGGTGTTCATTTGTATTTGTGGTTTTACCGCGCAAAATTTGACGTCGCCATTGGCATCTCTGAAGGAGCGAGTTTATATACGATTCCCCCAGCAGCTGACGATCGTACGTGATCTGCTGACAGCAGCTTTGAGAGCTTCCTCTACCGGCAGGTAAATATTCTATTTGAGGTTAGGGTCTTGCCCGCGTAATATAAAGGTGCGTTATTTCGCTTGGTGCGTAGTTTGCTTTAATGAAAGTGAACACTAAATGACGGATAAATACAAACAATATCTTCCAATCTGGTGTTTCTCTGTGAAGATATATAACTTATTATAATTTAATAAAGGAATGTCAAATAAATAACAGTATTAGTTTCAAAACATTTCAGTAAAGAAACACACCTTCCTTCTTTTGTCCTTTCAACAGTGTACGTCACATCGAACAATGAATGAATAACTGAATGAGTGAATAAATAAATGACATAATATAATACTCAAATGAGGCCAGGGTCCCTAGAGCTCAGAGTTACCCGATATTCGTCTTCGTAGGAGAAGGGAAAACTATGAAAAAACTTATCCAGGTAACTTGATTTAAGCGGTAGTATAGCATTGCAGAATGTTCTTCAAAAATAATCATGAGTCATCTTTCAATATACTGAATTAAAATACCATTTTGGTATTTAATCGAATTTCCAGTTTTAAATTTTGCTGTAAATCTTTCTTAGATAACATGGAATCGCAAAATATATATCCAGCATAATTTTCAAATTAAGGTTGTATAGAATTCCATTCCTCCTCTACATACTTCTGTAGGTACGTGGTGCAGAAAGTATTATTGAATACTAGGAAGAAATCACGTCGAAACTACCAGGTTATCAAAATTGACGTTTAAATGTCCCACGGGTTTCTTCCACCACAGCGGCACACAGTGGAAATCTCTTGAAACACGAAGTACCCTTGGGGAGCTACAGATGTCGCGCAAGTCGTAATTACTTTGCATATATCAAATCTATTAGTTATGTAGAATGTATTCCAAAACACGGGAATATTGATGTTTTGCCTTCATGCAAAGCAATTATACAATTCGAACTTTAATAAGTTGGGTCAATATTTCACAAAGATATCAAAATAAAGCGATAAGAACTATCATATTCCAGAACAGAGGTGTTCAGAAATTTGTATAACTGGAATAAAATGAAATTGGCGCATCCCCCCCTCTCGGGGCGACGGCGCTCGCCAAGGCTAGACATACCCACTGCCCAAAACAATCGCCTGTGACATTAAAAATTCTTCTATACTGCCCAGATAAAGACGCTAGAAGCGGCTAGGTGCTGGGCAGCATACACTCCGTCCAGGTAAACCTGGACGACTCGACCCTTCTGCTGGTCTGCTGCTGCTGCTGCTGCTGCTGCGTTTTTGATATATTATTTGGAATATCACTAGCTATGCTATTTAGCATTTATAGTTCTGAGAAAAATCTAAGTAACTCAAGGAATGTTGAAAATGGAGTAAGATGGTAACAAAAGCGAAGTGCATGTTTGGATTCATTTGTAGCTTTCGTTTTATTTATGAATATTCGATACAAATTGTATTCTATAGAAATTAAATTTGAACATTTTACTGGACATATATTCTGCAAATCAATGTTATTTAAGAAAGCTTTACAGCATAATTCAAATCTGGAAACTCGGTTAAATATCAAACTGGTATTTTAGTTCAGTATATTCAAGGATGACTCATTAATATTTTGAAGAAAATTCTGAAATGCTACTCCACCGCTTAAACCAAGTTCATATAGCCGCTGCCTTCTGCAAGTTTATAATGTAAATGAAAATTGGGTTTTCAGTAATTATTTTCACTTTGGGATTCTTGATTCATATTACACTTTTTATATTTCAGTATGTTAAGTAGTTTGCGAAAAACATAGTTGAGGTTTGTAATTTATAATATAAGTAATTTTAATTTGTCCACGTAAGACTTCTTTGTATAATAACTGTTTTATCTTGTTATTTTTTTCTTATTAATAACAAATAACACATTTCTCCACGACTACAAAATAGATAATCACTTTGTACAGTAGTAAGGTAGTTAATATAATCTTGAAAATGTCTTAGAGATCTCGGCTTCTCTTAAATTTCCCTGCTACAGCCTTCTGATTTGAATGTCTACCAATTTACTATCCTTTCTTTTCTCCTTTTAAAATAGATACACTTTGCAGTTTACAAGGATAGTGCTCTGACCAGGGATCCAGGTGATTTTGATAATTAACCATTCCCGAATATTCTCTGTTTTACTTCTGTTTCTTTTGTACTAATGCTATGATAGAATTCAGGCATCATTAGGCAGCACTTTTTATACAAACCTTAATATGAGCACGGAAATATTGACAGTTTTCAATTATTAGAGCCATTAATTATGTCCGAAGATATTGGAGAATGCCAAATGTTACAGATTTTGAAAGGCTAACTCAATGTCCGAAATGGCAAATAAATTTTTACTGCATTCTCACAAACCACAATCAAATTACCAAATATGTCTGAATAAATTAACGTCTAACTGAATCTTAAGGGACAGCTGTGGCGAATAAATTACATTTTAAAAAGCTGACAGTCAACAGGAATTCATAAAGATTTATATATTTATCGTTGTGCATTTCCTTGCCAACAGATCCCCTCAGTTTTAATTTTTTTAAATGTAGGATATCTCTAATGATATTAATGTCTACTTCTAAATCTGGGTATCGAATATTCATAAATAAAACGAAAGCCACAAATGAACCCAAACTTGCACTAGGCTTTTGTTCCCATCTTCCTCCATTTTCAACTTTCCCTGAGTTACTTAGATTTATTCAGAACTGTATATGCTAAAGAGCAGTGCTAGTAGAATTCCAAATAATATACATAAAACGAATTAATTTTATTCGACTTATACAAATTTCTGAATACCTCTGTTCTGAAATACGATAGTTCTTGCCGCTTTATTTTGATCTCTTTGTGAAATATTGACCCAACTTATTAAAGTTCGAATTGTATAATTGGTTTGCATGAAGGCAAAACACCAATATTCCCGTGTTTTGGAATACATTCTAAATAACTAATTGATTTGATATATGCAAAGTAATTACGATTGCGCGACATCTGTAGCTCCCCACGTGTACTTCCTGTTTCAAGAGATTTCCACTCTGTGCCGCTGTGGTGGAAGAAACCCGTGGGACATTTAAACGTCAATTTCGATAACCTGGTAGTTTCGACGTGATTTCTTCCTAGTATTCAATAATACTTTCTGCACCACGTACCTACAGAAATAGGTAGAGGAGGAATGGAATTCTATACAAATTTAATTTGAAAATTATACTATATATATATATATATATATATATTGCGATTCCATGTTATCTAAGAAAGATTTACAGCAAAATTAAAAACCGGAAATTCTGTTAAATACCGAACTGGTATTTTAATTCAGTATATTCATGGATGACTCATGATTATTTTGAAATAATTCTGCAATGCTACACTACCGCTTAAACCAAGTTACCTGGATAAGTTTTTTCAGAGTTTCCCTTCTCCTACGAAGACGAATATCGGGTAACTCTGAGCTCTAGGGACCCTGGGCTCATTTGAGTATTATAATATGTCCTTTATTCATTCACTCATTCAGTTATTCATTCATTGTTCGATGTGACGTACACTGTTGAAAGGACAAAAAAGGAAGTTGTGTTTCTTTACTGAAATGTTTTGAAACTAATACTGTTATTAGTTTGATATTCCTTTATTAAATTATATGAGGAAATTACTTTACAGTTTAGTCTTCATCTCTAAAATTCATTTCTGTAATACGAATGCAGTTTTATTAAGCTAGATATGGTGAAGCCGGAACTATATTTTCTATGCCTATACACATGGAACGTTTGAGAATACCACTAGATTTGAATATCATGAAACTCTAAAAGGGGGAAAATATGTAAACATATAAATTATTTTGGGAAAATGATCTAAATTTCAGCGTACCTTAATGCCGAGAGCCTCAAATGTTAGGCAATAGATATAAATCTGATAGTTGGCAATGCAGACGTATAAACACGAAGAAAAAATCATTTATTCTTTGCAATAACACTCAAAATATATGCTAAATAATGACCTAAGTTATTTATAAAGTTCTTTACTCTTACTCGTTATCTGGTAATGGGAGTAACTATTTTATTGAACAAGAAATTGATTGCGGGATTTTGGCGGAGATAAAAGAGAACAGGGATACCATCTGAAAAACACAAAATGGAATTCAGCTTATATTACAAAGGAGTAGAGCAGGGCGTGTTAGCGTAATATAGAATTTTTCCTTTTATGGAACTAAACTTTCTACGAATTTACATATAGTTACATTTTCGTCAAATAGCAAATACTGATTAAGCAAATTGCTTGACTTCTAATCTTCGGCCACCTGTTAAAATACCTATGTAGCACCTGAGCGTACTGCAATGTCATATTGCCTTTGTACTTACACGGGAATATCTAAAGGAACCTTTTTCTGTCTCGATCCTCGTTATCTAAATAGAGGGAAACATGTTTAAATATTTGTTTACAGGATTGTGTAGAGAAAATCGTGTAAGCAAACATGACGCTCCACCGTTTGATCTGACGAATTGTGTCGACTCCACACACTTAACTTTAGTGTTAATTATCTGAACTGCTTTGTAAATGCAGTCCGTTATAAGTACTGAAAGAATGTTAACTTTCGGGACTTAGCAAATATTTTTTATCAAAAGTGTGAGGTAAAAAGATATTTGCGCATCAGTCTGCAGTAATGCTGCTCGTATCGCCTAAATGTGTAGTGGGAATACTACCAGTGGTTCACAAATTTTATAAATAATAACCCTTAATTAATTACACAAACTGAGCTGCCAGAGAGAAATGCTCTCAAGGATAAGGTAATCTAGAAATGCATATGACCTCTCCCAACAAACGTCACATTGCTTTAAAATCACAGGAATTTGATCATGACTATTTGGAATTCTACTACCAAGAAATGATTTTATTGTTGCCGCGAACCCATTATCTACGATAGCGTGGCTTGTGTACACAAAGAGCCGGAAATAAATATAGTTGGATTTGCCGGCACAGATTAAGTTACGCTTCTGGAAGGTTCGGGTTTCGTCTAGTGACAGAACATTCGATGTCTTGTTTATTCCATAGATATCTAGTGATTGTTACAGAACAGTCTCGAATTATCAATGAGGTATTTAAGAAAGTGACGGCTCGCCAAGAGTCAGTCGTAAACAGAGAGTTGTAAACAGGAGTAAACAGTTGTAAAATAATGTAATCAGAACGCTGTTTGTGTGGTCATCTAACTTGGTAGATTGTGATTGTCTATGGGACGTAATTCTGTTAGGTAAGAATTGAACAGGGTGTATTTCTGCGGAAATAAAGAACATTTAAAATGTCTGCAAATTGGACTTTTAATTCCACGAATCCAAAAAGTCACATTATTTAACATTCAATTCATATTTTCCGTTAGCTAAAATGGTTTATGTATATTTATTTTTGAGGGCTTCCATTCTGACGAACCATTACTTGTTGCTTCAACATTGTGTGTGCATGCTTTCTTGCTGCTCTTAGCTTTCAGGAAATAAAGCGCACTTAAATCTATTATAAACCTAAAATTACAGTTAAATATCTTATAAAACTTTGTAAAGACTCACCATTCTTGTTTCTCGGTATCAGAGATTACAGGTATAGCCTTATCTGAGCAGCATAGGGCCTTTTTTGATATTTTCATTGTTTCTGAGTGAAAATAATTGTTCTGGCAGAAAAGAGGTATAGTGAAATTTTGTCGTGTATTTAAGGGTAGAATTAGGATTACTACGGTAGGGATTTGTCGCTGCTACTGCCGCGGAAGGAAGGACGAGGAGACACAGGGCGGCCGTGCCAAGGAGTCACGACAGAGCAAAGGGTACTGTACCTGCACGTTTACTTTAATGGAAACCGCCCCAGGTAGGTGAACGGACACTTCCTCTAGTGACAACAGAACTGAAATTCAGGGATAGAAAATTCGAGTGAAGTAATTAAACTATCCAGCATTCGCGTGGCGAGCCGCGGAAACCCTAATAACAAATGGGTCAGGTAGGTCGGCAACGAGAATCGTACCCGGGCTATTCGAATGGCAGCCACAGTCGAAACCGCCATAGCCACACGGCTCGGTATCTCGTATGTAACATATATAAGTAACAAGTTATTACAAACACAGGACATTCTTGAATCATTCCTCCACGCTCCACATACAGGTTTAGAGAAGTAATTGCTGTCCGTTGTAGATAATACATAGATCTAGTCACATGGACATAAAAAGTTAATCACCTATTGGCGTCTTTTGGGATCTATGCTGAGCCTTTGCAATCACTAGAAAATCAGGAATGTGGACTAGTATTTTTAAGATATATCAATATTCCAAAAATGGAACTAAAAGCAAAGATCATCCCGAAATCATTTACTGAGATAAGATATAGTGATTAAATTAACGCTGCATAATTATGAGTTGGGAAAAGAGGGAAAATATTTCAAAAGTTAGTCAGATTCAAAAACATTTTTAGGACCTTTCGCACAATATTTAAGGTACACATTTTGTTATGCAAATAAACCGAACATACGACATCAGGATCATATCGCTAAATATAATTTAATCAAAATGTATCCCTTTTGGAGATAGAAATCACATCCTATGTTTTATTGTCAACTCTTATTCTCTGCTGCAATATTTCGCTCTATGGTTTAAAGCTTTCTTACTTTTAGTTAGATCGAGAAGAATTGCTTTCCACCCAAAACTTAAGACTCCGAGATTTAGCAGAAATCACACTTTTGAAGCTCTCTTAAGTAATAAGATTGTATTGAGCAATAACATCATTGTGGTGATATATGTGAAAAATTCCAAATTAAAATCCACTTTGTTTATGTAAGTACCATAACAAAATACCATTCACTTTATTCGCCCTAAAATATGTTTTGTATAAGCTAAAATTCTCTGTATATATCTATTGTGGAATGCTTCCATTCTCACGTACAGTTACTTGTTTTTCCGTCATTTGTGTGTATACATTCTTAGCGTGATCACGATTTTCGCGAAATAAAACGCACTTAAATCTATAGTAAACCTAATGAACACAGCTACATATCTCATAAAACTTCGAGAATAATTGCAATTTCTCTTCTCTGGTATACGATATTACAGGTGGTGCCATCTTTGCACAGCAATTGGAACTTCAGTTGTTTCTGAGCGAACATTTTTTCGTGGCGCATATTTGTAAACTAAAATATAGTCTGGTATGTGAGTAACTTAACGTATTTAAAACCACACTACATTCTCATATCACTCATTCACAACGGCTTATCTTCCCAACTATTCCAAGTTTAGCGTACCTACACCTTCACAGTAGTCTCACTGCGGATTTTGTATTAGGTGAAATAGGGATAAAGGATACATAAAAAGCCACCCAATGCGGTTCTCCTCTCTAGATAAAAAACGATAAGTCACCTTAACATTCATCAAAGCTAATATTTATCGGCAAATGTAAACAACACAAACAACATGGCCGCAGTATATCTTCACTCTCACAATCGTGATTTTACAATTTCGTTCTACTTGTCTATACCTATGGCGGCGCTGTTTAAGCGCGTCTCTAGTGGTTTGTGACATGAAACATGTGGGGTTGAGCATGAGTATGTAGTAGGTAAAAGGAAAAACAGAAAGCAAATCAGAAAGTAGAAAAGCGCGAGTGTAGAGAAACACTTCGTTTAACAATTACTTGTACTCCACAGCTTGTTTAAAAGAAACATTAACAGTTGATATTTCTACCGTGTTAGAGTAACCAGGTTATCTTTACCTAACAGTAGTACAAGAAGGGTAATTTAAGGGCAAGCGTTTACTGTAAAACGGCAATGCATTAGCTACTTTCACGTACATGTGAAATTGCACTGCTAATGACATTTAGTGATTATACACAAACACAATGAACTCGTAAATCTGAGGGACCGTATTGCTTAGCGCTATAATAAAATAAGGTTCTCAATATGGCTGCTAATTAATCTTGCAACATAAAAACTGCATCTACATGAAATCGTTGAGACCTAAGTCAAAGAAAAATCATTTTGATTTCACCGGAAAGTGCATGCTGATCTTTTTGGTTGACAGGACATTTAAGAAAAGTCACTGATTTATATTTTGGGGAATCTAAAATAACAATAGAACAACAGTATCGTTTGATATAATATTATTCAGGATGTCAAACCTAAATGGAACCTGTGATTATAAACATATAAACATATAAACATATGCATTGGTCATTCTTGAGACGCGCACATTCATATTAGAATTTTATTTTCTGCCGTCGTCTTATACGTCCAAAATTGAAAATTACAGGAAAATGCTATATCTTAATAACAGGACCCATGCTGCATCACCCGCATTACGTTAATTCTAGAGGATTTGTATTGCTAATGCCTCCGCTGTCAATGTAACATTTCGGTCAGAACTCTCTATTACTCTATATCGCTAATCTGCCCCCGCCATTTCCCTTACCTTCCCTCCCCCCTTCACTCTTCTCTCTTTCTCTCTGATAGACACTCTTTACATTCGTTTTCAATTACCATCTGTTTATGCAAGTATGATGTAATGTGAGGTTTCTAAAACAGTTTCTGCTGATGTGCTTGTTACACAGATGTTTGGCAACTAGTTTATGTGCACCAATAACTGAGTTGAAAAATCGTTATATCCCTCTAAACATACTCCTTAATTGAGTTTTATAAATACCAAAGCTGGTGTGAATTATACTTAGCTGTTATATCATTTTAATGGAACACTTTGCAAAACGAAATATAAAAGTATAACTAATTTATTACTGCTGTTTACTTTTTCTGCGACGTACCAAACGAGATAGCTCCCCGACAATTTGCGAGTTTCGTACTCGGGAGGTACCAGAATTGATTCTTGGGACAGGCCATTCCAATAATGTGTTTTACGTGGTTCCCCCTGTTTGCCTAGACGAATGCTGGGATGCTTCCTATTTTATCTCGAATTTTATTTTCTTCGTTTCCTATCATTTCATTTCAGATTGGAGCCTATGGTTGGCCTCTGACAGATGGGGGCCCCTTCTGAATCACCTAAAATATGCCAATTTCACCACCTGTTCCAGAAGTTCGAGTACTTTCGCTCCACTACCTTGTTTTCGCCACTTTTACGTAACCATGGCTTTACTGCCTTGTTTCCTGTTGTTTCACACCCATACATAATACACAAAACCACTTAGACATAAGGCGGGACTCGAACCCGCGAATTTCTATACGGCAGAACGCCAGATATACACTCTAGCGACCGCGGCTCGTGATACTTAAAAGCTGTGCGTACTAATGGGCAGTAATGCTGCTCGTATCGTGTAAGTGTACAGTAACAGCATGACCCATTTTCGAGAAAACAGTTGTAAGGAACTATAACTTCATTACCTCTGCACACATAAGAGTCGTGAACCGCTACCGCATTCGCTACAGAGGTGGGCAGAGACACATTTGGTTATCATCATTATTGGTTTCAAGTATTTAGGTTCAGCATCTTGCGGAGATACGAAACGAAGAATTTTCGAAAGCTTCGATTTTGACAGAATTGCTGCTAGCGATTTTGATTAAAATGCCAGAGGTTTGAAATATATTTATGACAAATGAAGTGGTTGTCTGGAATGTTAGAAACCGTCTATAGCATAGATGATCTAAAATTTGCTGGTACATCGCAAGTGATAGAGACGACTTTGTGCAAAAGAAGGAAGGTTACCTTACATCACACAACTTAGGCGAAATTTATTTCTTGTTCCAGGATGCATTTTTGCAATAGTATAGGAAATTTGTTTTGATTTTACAATAGTTATACTCTTTTCCTGCTCAACATTTTCTGGGGATGTGCCAAAACTTTCGAATCCTTTTTCAATAATAGCGCTAGCGATTTTGTTTGAAATACTATAAGATTTATAATTTAATGACAAATGAAATATTTGTTTATGATCATTATGGGATATAGGTCCAAAAATGAGTTATCGTTGGAATTGGCCCTAAATATATATTTTACGTAAGCTAAAATCGGCAATAGAATCCATTTTCGAGTGCTCCCATTCTCACTCACAATTACTTGTTTCTTCGACATTTGTATGTATACAACAACCTGCGCGCCATCTGTAACCTCCTACGTGTACTATGTGTAATGAATTTTCTCAGAGGTCCTTTTCGTTCTGAAATAGTTCACATTACTGTAAAGTATTAGAGGTAGAGAAAATATGCTACACATATAGATCCTGTAGTGTCTGTAGTGTCATTCATCCTGTTATTGCTTTCCTAACCAATTTTTGAGTTCAAAAATATTAATTTGATTATCTTTCAAAAGAACTTTCATCCAAAATCCGAACGACTGCCATTGCATTACACGTCATCTCTTTGTTGATGGAAGGAAAAGAAAGGTTTGACTAGCAGGAAACATTTTACACTTGGGAAACTCATCTTGCCGCCGCTCTCGTGAACCATAAATGTATACAGCAGCTCTATACCCAGCTCGGGATATCATCTGTAAACACCTGAGCTCTTTCCTAGCTAATGTCGGTTTTATATCACAAGCAACTGTGTTTATGCGAAAATTAATAAATGTATAAAAGCAGTAGACACGCACCTGCGATTGCACACTTGAAATTCCGGAAGCCAGGCTTTCAGTCTCTGGCCAGATCAGGGTTAAGCCCTCCACTGGCATTAGAATATTAGGGCAAATGAGAGTAGAGGTTTGTTTTGGAGGTTTCTTTTTTAATGTTTAAAGAAGTTGTGTTCTGTAACTGCAGTGTTTTCTTGTGCTTAAAACAAGTCTCGGTCTTTTGTACTCTTCGCCGGGGCACACACCTGGACCGCGTATAAGGGAGTTGAAGTTATGGGAGAATGGGAGTGTGAGGGTGTGGATGTAGTCTGTTAGGGTACGAATATGTAGGCCACCACGGATTACAAGTTTAGGGATGTACCATGGGGAAACTGTGGAAATAATACGTAGTAATCAGACCGTAGGTCAGCAAGTCGGTGTTGATTGATCTTAGCTGCTGAAAGAACAAAACAAAACAACAACAAAACTTGTTAAACTTATTTATGCTTTTTTAACTTTCCTTTAAGATACAATAATTCTGGTCGCCCTCTATGGATTTTGTGTGAAATATAGCTACAACTTACTACCGCTTACATTTAGCATATGCTTTACATCAACAGCACACATTATTGTTCTAAAGTTATGGAACATACCATTAATACCTAAGACAAACTACAGTTCGGTCGCTGTTTCTCCGGCTCTGACATTTCTCGAGAGGGGGAATCAGGCTGTTGCCAGTTCTTTAGCGGGAATTTCAAGCAGAGGAACAATGCGTATTTTAAATATTTCACGTGTTTTCGTATTTCACGAACCAGTAGCCATATTATTATAATAGCAATAATAGGGCTTACGAACACTAAAAAATCGGAATTCACGCACGCAAAATATACCAAAGAAAGTTCACCAGCGCAAGCAGCTAAAGCCACGTGGCTCAAACAAATTTAAACTGGCAACACGGTTCTGGGTTCGGGAGCCACGCCTAGCAGCGATAATGCTGATTGGCGGCTGCAGACAGTTTTAACTTCCTGACCACAACATCAGATGTGGAGGCTCTCAGTACTACCAACAGATGCAGTTAGTGTGTGTGAAAGGTGTGAACGAAATATTCGCGTAGAGCAGCGTTGTAATAAATATCTTGCACGATAATGATATTGTAAGTTGTATTTCAGTGTTTTAAAGCTAATATACTCCTATATTTTCCTTCTAAACATAATTTTGAGGATATGTTTTCAATTGCTCATTACTGTATGTTGGTACTATTAACTTTCCACCTCCACTTCAAGCAATCGAAAAACGTCAGAGCCGGAGATACAACGACCGGACTGTATAACATCTTTAGCAATTTCCAACTACGTGGCATCATAGTACGCTACGTGTACTTCCTGTTTACTGAGAATTTCACCGCGTGTCACTGAGGTCTCAGTAAGCTCGCGGGTAATTTGAACTGTAGGTATTCACACAGTTTTCTTTTTGAGCTATATCTTTTGTTTAAAATAACACTTTCTTTACACGTCATGCATAGTAGGTAGAGGAGTGCTTGTATTCTATAAAGAAATTCATTGAACAGATTGTGCCACAAATACCTATTTTGGGACTACTTGAATAAAAAAAAAAATTATCTTCACTAAAAGCCAAATCTGGAATGTCGGTTAAATACCAAATCGGTATATAAATTCAGCAAATTTAAGGATGACCAGAAAAGATGTTCGAGGAAATTTCATAGTAAGAAAAAAACCTAAAGTAAACTTCCCTGTAAATTTTCGGACGATCGGTTACCTTCTCGAATGGTTACCATCTCTAACCTCCTCTAGGTACTTAGTGTTTCATCAGATTTCCACTGTGTGTCATTGCGGTCGCAGTCACTTAGTAAACCCGCAAACATTAAAACTGTTTATTTGTACTGGATTTCTTTATTGCGATTTATTTTAAGGTTAAAATAATACTTTCTGTATCACGAACATATATCTTAGATAGAGAAGAAATTGCATTCCTTCGAAGATTTGAATGTCCAGATTTAATTGCATATATAAGAATCATCTGAATCTGGAATATAAATAAAATTCAAAACTGGAGATTCTGTTAAGTAATAAACTTGCACATAGGATGAATATCTTCTAGGATGACACCTGAAACTATTCAAGAATATGTCATAATAGCAAACTACACATTACTTCAAAATGTTTCGAAATTCTAAATTTTGTCAAATATAAATCTAATGACTTTAATTAAAATGCTAAATTTGCATAATATTTTTATGACAAATGAAGTACACAAGCTCTATCTCTAGTGAATGTTCTCAGAGGTCTTTTTCATTCTAAAATAGTTAACATAATTGTAAAGTATTAGAGGTAGAGAAAATACGCTACACATATAGATCTTGTTAAAAGATCTAACTGTAGTGTCGTTCACCTTGTTAGTGCTTTCCTAGCCAATCCAGGAGTTTAAAATTATAAATGTGATTACCTCGCAAAAGAACTTTCATCCATAATCCGAATGACCGCCAATGCATTACACCTCACCTGTTTGTTGATGGATGGACAAAAGCTTAGACCAGCAGTAAACCTTTCTCACTAGGGGCACTCATCTTTCCGCCGCTGTCCTGAATCATAAATGTATACAGCAGCTCTATACCCAGCTCGGGATATCATTTGTAAACACCTGAGCTCTTTCGTACTAATGCCGGTTTTATATCACAACTAAGTGAACTTCCAGATTAATGAGAAAATTAATTAATGAATAAAATCAGTAGAAGCTTAACATGTTTCAATTATATATCCTTTGGTAGATTTTCCTTTTAAGACACAATAATTATTGTCGGACTGTATGGATTTTGTATGCAATATAGCTACAACTTACTACCGCCTACATTTAGATATGTTTACATCAACAGCACACATTGTTATCTTAATTTATGGAAAATATTGGTAATAACTAAGGCAAACTATTACGTCTATAGCAATTCCACATTGCGCGTACGCTGTAACATGCTACGTGTACTTCCTGTTTACTGAAACTTCCACCGTGTGTCGCTGTGGTCACAGGAAATACGCGGGATATTTGAACTGCAGGTTTTTACACAGTTTTCTTCTTTGAGTTGTAGTTTTGGTTTAAAATAACACTTTCTTTACACGTTGTACATAGTAGGTAGGGGAGTGCTTGCATTCTATAAAGAAATTCATTGTACAGATTGTGCCACACACACATATTTTGGTATCACCTGTACCCAAAAATTGTTATATTCAGTAAAACCCAAATCTGGAAAGTTTGTTAAATACCAAATTTGTACTATACAAGTTCAGCAATTTCAAGGATGACCAGCGAAGGTGGTCAATAACATTTCATAGTAAAACTAAAGCTAAAGTAAACGTCCCCGAAAATTTTCACCTCGTCAAAAATAATTCTAATGATTTTAAGTCAAGTAATATTTGTCAGAATAGTTTCTCAGATATTAAATGAACATTATAAATTTTCTGGTAATTCCATCTGAATTCCATTTAATTGTTGATGCTGCCATGTAGGTGTAACACCATTGGTTTATTCGCGCCTGATCCAAAATACCATAAAGAGCTCTCAGAAGCCGCCCTTTGGTTTTATGTGCCACTATATATCAATGTGGCGTTTGACACAAAGTACATACTTCTCATTACCAAAAATAAATATTTGTAACAAAAAAACTTCACTTATTTGAAGAAAATTATATCTATTACTAAATTTACAAAATAAATCTGTAAGATTGACATTGGAAACTGAAATTGATGGGCTTCTTCCTTCTCTGGATTTGAAGGTAATAATAAATAATAAATTGGATTTTGGTATTTAGAGGAAGTCTACTCATATAGGTAATTATATAAAAATAAAACCTTCTGCACATAAATTTGCTGTTTTAATTGTTTGATTTATGGATTAATGACATACCCCTGAATAAGAGGTCCGCTATGACTTAACGTTAGAGGATTTCCCTTAACCTAAAAGATGAATGTCTGGTAACTCGAAGCTCAATGCACCTTTTACTCATTTGAACATCATTTAATTCATCATCCGATATGACTTAACACTGTCTTAACATCATCCTCAAAGATGAATGTGGTAACTCGAGCACCATTCACCCAGTACTAGTTTGAAAATAATTACATTCATCATCCGTAATGAGTTCATATTGAAGGTTTTCCCTTATACTCAAAGACGACTGTCTGCTAAATCTAGGCTCTATGTAGCCTGTACTTATTACAACATCATTTCTTCCCTTGTCCGATATGACTTAACGTTGCAGGTTTTCCCTTCTCCTGAAAGATGAATGTCTGGTACCTCGAAGCTCTAGGCATCCTGTACTCATTTGAACATCATTTAATTCATCGTCCCATATGACTTAACATTGGAGGTTTCCCTTATCCTGATACACAAATATCTGGTAACTCTAAGCTCTATGTACCTTGTACTCATTTGGCCATCATTTCGTTTATTGTCCGATATGACTTCATGTTGGGGCTTTACCCATATCCTGAATGATGAATGCCTTCTAAATCTAAGTTCTATGTTCCCCGCACTCATATGACCATCATTTCATTCATCGGCCGATATGACTTAACGTTGGAGGTTTCCGATTATCCTGATAGGTGGATGTCTGGTAGCTCTAAGCCTTTTGCATCCTGTACTTATTTGAAGATCATTTCTTTTATCATCTTATATGACCTAACGTTGGAGGTTTTCCCTCATGCTCAAAGATTATGAAGACAGGTTAAACCGAATACATGAATGTGTGAATTAGGACATGAGACATGAGACAACCGATTCAGAGCGGAGTTATGTGACCAATGGTACGCTAGAACCTACTAGTGCCGAAAAAATGTTTCTTCTAACCTTAGAGTTTACGGAAGCTGTTAACGACTATCAGATATGCAAACTGTTCGATAAATCCATGTGTTTATTGTGGCCTAGTGGAGTATAGCATGCCAACGTGCTCCCATTCCTAACAGACGCGGCGCTTTACATAGTAAAGGCGGCAAAATCGATCCAATTATTTTACAGTAAGATAATGCATGTTACGTGTTTGGCCCATGATTTGAATCGAATTGCGGAAAAGTTTAGTTTAACATTTCCAGAAGGAGATACACTAATTTCCACGGTAAAGAAAATATTTTCGGAAGCGCCAACACGAACTACGTATTTCAAAGATAAAGCCCCTATTATAGCCTTGCCCCCGGCACCAATTTTAACACACTGGGGTACGTGGTTAGCTGCATGTATATACCACTGTGGCAATTTTCAAAGAGTAAGAATAGTGGCTAATAGCTTAGATAGGGTAGATTCTAAGGCAATTGAGAGCGCACAGGATGTTTTCTGATAATCAAATATGAGGTAAATTAGCTTTCATTAAATCAAATTTTACATTTTTGGCAGATACCATAACCCGCCTTGAAGAAAGTGGCATGACATTTGATAAGTCTGTTGAGTTAATGAGGATTGCGGAAGAGAGGATACAAAATGTAAAAGGTGAGATTGGGAACAAAATTAAACAGAAACTAAAATTTGCGTTGGAAAAAAATAAAGGATAACAAAGAGTTTGTCAGAATTCTAATATCTAGCAGAAGAAAACTGCAAAACTGATATTTTTGAACAGGATTCAACAGTAAGTGACAGAGTTTTTTCAAATATGCACCTATAACATGTGTGGAAGTGGAGAGAAGTTTCACAAAGTATAAAACAGTTTTAGTTGACAACCACCGTTCCTTTACTTTTGATAACTTGAAGATGACCAACGCTAAGTAAGGTATGTTTTGGCTAATGTTATTGTTTCATATATCATAAAATTTGAAATGACCTGATGAATCTTGAATTTATTATTTAGTAGCAATAATTACATTATGTACTAACAAAGTTAATTTTAAAATGTGGGTATTCGAACCATATATTCATTATTTGTCTATGACAGTTATTAACTTATTATTATGAAAGGAATTGTTAATTTTTATGTCATTTTATTTACATTATATGTGAATTTTTTAATATTTTAAGGGAATTTTATAACTCATTATTAGAGAATTTTTAGGTCAACAACTTCCTGGCCCTGTTCATAACAAATGACATGGTTGCCTTGAATTTTCTGGAATGCTAGAAACCGTCTATAGCATAGATGATCAATAATTAGCTGGTACATAGCAAGTGATGGAGGCGGTTACAGTGCACAAATTAGGAAGGTTAAATTAATACAAACAATTTAGGTGGCATTTATTTCGTATTCAGGGAGGCATCTTAGAAAACGTTTACGTTATTTGTTTTTATTTTTAGAGTACTTACATTCTTTTCCTGCTTAGCATTTTCTGGGGGTGTGCCAAGATCTTTCGAAATCTAAGATTTTGCCAATAATAGCTGAAGTGAATATGTTTGAAGTGCCATAAGTTTTATATTTTCATGACAGACTTAATATTTTTTTGCGAGCATTATCGGATACAGTTACAAAAAGTTACTTTCCCTTGAAATTGGCTCTAAATATATAATTTAAATAAGCTAAAATCATCAATATATATATCCATTTTCGAATGCTTCCACTCTCACTCACAATTACTTGTTTCTTCGACATTTGCATGTATAGCTATTATTAGTTCTGACGAAATAAAACGCATTTGAATCTATGCCAAATCTAAAAAATACAGTTACTTATCTTAAAAAATTATGAATATTTGCAATTATTTTTTCTCGGTGTACACTATTACAGGTGCCATCTGTGAACCGGAAAGCACGGTACACTGAATGTTTCTTTGTGAGCGAACATGCCCTCCCTGGCCGAAATCTGTAAACTAAAATATTGTCTGTTATGGCACATATGTTTATAAGTACCTTTAGGAATTTTCAATCACACAGCATTCTCAAATCACTCATTCACAAATGCTTATATTTCCAGCTATTCCAAATTTAACATACCCCTTCACAGAAGCAGTCTTTTTGCCCATTTCCTTGTATGTGCAACAGGGACAGTTTATTTATTAAATATCTGGCACTGCGAGTTTCCTCTCTGCATACAACGTACTTAGTCACGTTAACATTCAGCAGAACTACTAGTTATCGGAAATATAAGCAACAATTTTTGAACGGAAGTGATTATTCCTTGTTTATCTCTTGGCAAAGGAACGATTGCGAAGTACCCAAGCCTTATATTGCACCAGCACACCAAATATTTCAATATTGCCCAAATCCTCCTACTCTCTGCTATTATTCTCGTAATTTTTAGACGAATCTTACAAAAATGTAAATCTACAATCATCTGTTTCTTCTTCTACTTTAACTGACCTCTAATACCCCTACGTGTTGACCGGGTATTGTTGTTCTTCTTAACCATTATGTGGATTGAGGAACGGAATCTCTGGATCAGTGAAAGAGAGAATCCAGGTTGGGTGTCTGGCAGGAGGACGAGAGAACTGAATGACAGAAGGAGGGTCAGATGAAATAATAGGAAAGAGGATTATGGAGCAATTTGTCGAATGTTCGCAGGGGAAACCAGAGGACCACGAGAAAACCTTCCGCAGCTCCGTTTTGTCCCCCACATATCTCAATTTGCTGTCTCATGTGATCGAACCCAGTCCGCCTTGGTGAGAGTCAAGCGGCCCAACCACGGAGTGGTTTTGTCTTTCTCATTGCTCTTTACGTAAATAGAGGATAACGTTTTAAATATTTGCTTACAAAAATGTGTAGAGAAAATCATATAAGTCAAGATATTTTAAGTTGCTCCACTGCTTGATCTGCAAACTGAAGTCGATTGCACACATATATAACTTAGGTTTTTGAAACTAAAGAGCTTTGCAGATGTAATTGTTATTTGTTTTTGTAATATGTGCTAAGTTTGAATAAACTACAGTAAGAGAATTTCCCGCTTCTAACATGTAAGGAGCTGCATCTGTGTGCATCAGTAGGACCCTCTCTTCTTTTACGCTATCTAGTCATAGTACCTTAAGTCCATCATTAATAAATCTAGCAATTGTTGAGCTTTTGGTTCCCTCCAAAGGTTTACAAGGAATTAAGTAGGGTTTTGCAGCTTCTAATTTGATCTTTCCCACTATTAGTCTAGCGATGAAACGGCCTGAAGCATCCGTCGTCTCATCAGCAGAAATCCATATAGGTGCGTTGCCTATGTCAATCCTGATTTTTTCTAATACATCAGTGTAACAAAAATGCAAGTAATTCTACTTGATAGTGGACTCGTCGGGAATGTCGTTGCAGTATTACTGTAAGAAATGTTTAATGCAGGTACCTGATATTTGTCCGGGGTATGTAAGCTGCAAACAACGCCATACACAGTTATTTTAAAATCCACTATTAGATAATGTAGGCTATCACTGCAATTGAATAAGTAGTATCTACTTCTTTAAAGAAACTCGTTTGCTTTTAATATTAAAATTGCTTCATAGATGTTGTGCAATTTGAGATTTCATCATACATCCACATGTTTGGCAGACGACTGTTTTTCAATCGGTTATTAAGGCACTATCAAGAGAAATCCACGCTTTTAGCTATGAAGACAACGAAGACGCAACCGGTGCGATGGCTAAATTAAATGTGAGTGACTTTTGTAAATTATGAAATGTTCCACTTTTGAGAACAAGGAGGAAAAATGTTTTAAACAAGTCATTGTTGTCGGAATCAGACTTGTATAATTTAGCTTTGACTGCAGTGGAAATGTGTAGAATTGAGTACACTGAATGAGAAGCACAATAAAAAAGTTGGCATGGTTTCTTCTTTCTTGCTATGTAGCGAAAGTTAATGGAATTATGGAAAACTTATAATAATTCAGAAAAAATATTAAACTGTATAAAATCATGTACTATATATAGTGTGAAATATGTATTATATCTCAAAATATGTAAACATATGTGTTCACTTTTATCTGTGGTTTTACCGCACATTATTTGACGTCATAATTAACATCGCTGATGGAGCGACTTTATATACGATTCCCCTAGCGGCTGGCGCTCGAATTTGATGTGCTGGAAGCAGCTTTTAGGACTCCCTCTACCGGCAAGTAAATATGCTATTTGAGGGGTTGGTCCTGCCTGCGTAATATAAAGGTGCGTAATTTGTGACTTTTTGTTTGTAATTTTACGTCTTCCAACGTTAAGTCACATCGGACGGTGAATGAAGTGGGTGAAATGATGCTAAAATGTGTCCAGGGACCATGCAGCTTAGATCTACCCAACATCCGTCTTTCAGGATAAGGGAAAACTCCGGAAAAACCTTATCCAGGTAACTCAGCCCAACCGAGATTCAAACTTGGGACCTCTTGAACGTGAGGCAGACATGTTACCATCGACGCTACCGAGGCGGGTATAATTTCAGCTGGTGCAAAGATATGATAACTGTTGTAGTTTGTTTTCATGAATGTGAACACTAAATGACGGATAAATACAAGCAATATCTTTGTATATGTATATGCCTACACCGTGTACCCCGCATGGCTTGCGGGCACCCAAGGTAACGCAGGAGCTAATCCCAACAGAAGCTAAAGTTGAGCTCCACATATTCTCCTAAGCTGTTTGACATCAAAATTACCAACCTAAATTTCAGAAACAAAACACCAGGGTGCTAGGCATTGCATCCTATCCTTTCATTCTCAAGGTACAGTTACTGTATCCTTATAAATAAATTCCAACCTTAAAACCCACCAGACACCCTACAACATCCGGAACAAACTTTACCTGCGGTTAAACCCAAAACGGGTGGACATGCAGCAAAAACCTTCTGGGTAAATACAGCCAGCCAGCACGACGAGCTAGCGAGTTGTTTGTATATTCATTGCTATCCAAAGCATCTTTACAGCTATGCTATTTAGCATATATAGTTGTGATATAAGTCTAAATAAGTAAAGGAATTTTAAAAATGGAGTGAGACGGTAACAAAAGCGATGTGCGTGGTTGGGTTCATTTGTGACTTTCGTTTTGCTGCTAAAGATTATTGTGTACCCCTATTTAGTAGTAGACATTAATAGCATTAGAGACTTCCTACATTTAAAAAAATTAAAACTGTTAGCATCTGTTCGCATGGAAATGCAAAACGACAAATATATAGATCTTGATGAATTTCTGTTGATTGTCATCTTTTAAAAATGAAATTTAATCGCCACAGCTGTCCCTAAAGATTCACTTAACTTAATCAGACATGTTTGGTAATTTGATTGTGGTTTGTGAGAATGCAGTCAAAATTTATTTACCACTTCAGACATTGTGTTAGTCCTTCAAAATCTGTAACATTTGGCATTCTCCAAGAACTTCGGTTGTTAACATAATTAATAGTTCTAATAACTGAAAACTGTCAATAATTCCGTGCTTATGTTACTGTTTGATAAAAAAATCCTGCCTAATGAATGCCTGAATTCTATCATACCATTAGTACAAAAGAAACAGAAGTAAAACAGAGAATATTCTTGAATGGTTAATTATCAAAATCATCTGGATCCCTGGACAGAGCACTATCATTGTAAACTGTAAAATGTATCTATTTATAAAAGGAGACAAGAAATGATAGTAAATTGGTAGATATTCAACTCAGAAGGCAGTAGCAAGAAAATATAGGAGCTGCAAAGATCTATAAGATATGCTTACGATTAGATTAACTTCCTTACTGCTGCACAAAGTGATGATCCATGTTGTAGTTGTAGAAAGATGTGTTAATTTTTTGTTGTATTAATGAGAAAGAAAATGACACGTTACCATAGTTTTTATAGAAGGAAGACCTACATGGACATATTAAACCCACTAATATAATAACTTACATTGCTTGACTATTTCTTCCAAAGCTACGCAACAAAATAAAAATAATAGATATACTATATAATCAAGTAATCCCAAATGAAAGAAAGAAAACCTTAAGAAGAGCTCTAAGTAAAACCTTTACGGACGGCAGACGCTAAATTATTTTTTTTAAGCGGCAGTACATTACTGCAGACTTTTCTTCAAAACCTTCATGGGTCATCCTTGATTAAAATAAATGAAATAAAATATAGAATAAATAGAAAAATGTAATATAGACGATACTATATAGAAATATGATATAGAAAGGGAATATTTATATAAAATAAATATTAATTTTACTCAAGTCTTACACCTAAGGACTGACCATTCCCCCCTAACCCGGCTATTGAGCTTTAAGAACCTGGAAGGTCAGACAGCACGCTGGGTTCAGAGGCTGCAGGAGTACGACTTCACCTCGGAACATCGCAGAGGGAAGAGCCACGTTAACGCAGACGCTATATCCCGAAGACCCTGTACAGAAGAGTGCGGTCACTGCATAAGAGTGGAAGAGAAGGAGCGCGCCGCAGCAGTCCGAGTAGTCACCGCAGTGCCTGCGGATGGCTGGGATAGCGCAGGCCTGAGGAGGGAGCAGCTGGCGGACGCAGACTTGGGGCCACTCTTGTGGGAAGTGGAGGCAGGGACAAGACCAACCTGGGAGGGCATCGCACCGAGGAGCGCCACCTACAAGTGGTACTGGGCCCAATGGGACCCGTTGAAGACCAGAGAGGGCGTGCTCTTCCGGGTATGGGAATCACCCGATGGGAAGACGCAGAGGGAACAGTTGGTACTTCCCCAGTAAGGTCCCGGAAATCTTGGAAGAAGTGCACGCCGGTACTTCAGGAGGACACCTGGAAGCGAACCGAACTACTGACAAACTACGGCAGCGCTACTACTGGCTTAGGCTCCGAGCAGACCCTGAGAGATGGTGCCGTCAGTGACACGTGTGCGCGGTGAGTCGCGGCCCCCAGACTAAGAACCGGGGTCGCATGCAGCTGTACAACGTCGGAGCGCCATTCGAACGAATCGCCGTTGACATTGCTGGACCGTTCCCAATATCCGAGCGAGGCAACAAGTACCTGATGGTGGTCGTGGACTACATCACTAAGTGGCCGGAGGTGTATGCCATCCCGAACCAAGAGGCAAAGACAATTACAGGCTGCCTCGTGGAGCAAGTGTTCTGCCGATTTGGGGTGCCTTGGAGCTGGTTTCTCCCAGCCTGGTATTTCTGGAGTCTCATGACTACTTTATTTCGCATTCAAATATTGGCTGCTATCAAAGTTAACGACATTAGAAGTCTACGCAATCAAAAATTATTACTCAAGTTCCTCACGACGCATGACGTGTATGTGTGTTTCTTGTAGGAGGTTAATACGCATAATTTTTCAGCCCTGCATAATTATGATCATGTGGTTAACTTGGGCCCAAAAGTTAGAGGCACTGCCTTGCTCTATCGCTATTGTATCCGGTCTTCTGACTTTCAATTGCATCCCTCGGGGAGCGTCGTATCGACTGTGCTGGATAACATTGCTCTGATTAACCTTTATGCTTCCTCCGGTTTCAATCGACGACAGAAACGTGAGCAGTTCTTTCAACAGGCATTGACAGCTCATTTACTATCAGGTAAAGAGTGTATCATTGCAGGGGATTTCAACTGTACGCTTCAGGTTAAGGATCAGGAAGATACTGCCAATCTAAACCCGATGCTTCTGTAATTATTGTCGCAATTACATCTTCGTGAAGCCTGGGGGCTGCAGCATGGTAATACGGTGCAATTCACCTTTTTCCGAGGTGCCTCAGCATCCCGACTGGATCTTTTTTATTTATCTGACACCTAGGGTCCCCGTTTCCAGCGCCTTGATGTTCATCCCATTGCCTTTAGTGACCACCACGCCGTTACGTGTGCCCTGCAACTCACGGCTCTAAGTCTAGATATTGGAAGGATTTACTGGAAAATCAATTCAAACCTATTTCAGGATGAGGACTGTCGGTTGCGTTTTGCTACAAGATGGGCAGCTTTAAAATCCTCGTATTACTGTGCCTACCGCAAATCAAAATAGTGTGCCGTTACAGCAAAACCGGTCATTAAATAATTCATCAAAACAATTAGTTTTGAGAAGACCCGTGAAAGAAGTGAGGTGTTGCAATGTTATAATGAGGCGCTTTGGAAGCTACATGAGCAGCATTATCGAGGTGCCGAGGTTGCTCCGGCTGTCAGGAGAACAAAGGAAATAATTAAAATCAAACAAGATCAAATTCTGCAGGGTTTCGCCTTTCGGTCCCCCTTGACGCACGCTCTCTCCGATGAACAGGCCTCCATTTATTCATTGGCCAAGGCACGCACCCATGGACAGGCCCACTACATTTCATCGCTCACTGACGCTGCTACTGGTGTGGTGTTACATGGGACACGCCAGTTACTGCCTTATCTTCAGGAGAAATACCACCGCCTCTTTGGCGAGGCTCAAGCGGAACCCATGGCTAGCTCGGCGGCCCCGAGTAGGCCCGTGGCTCACATTAGTCTGTCCACGGTGAAGAGTCTACAAGGTCCCATAACGGAACGAGAGGTACATCAAGTGGTGCAACATTTGAAACGCAATAGAGCGCTTAGTCCGGATGGTCTTTCTTGTGAATTCTATCTTGCATTCTGGCCGATAATTAAGGCTGAGTTTGTTGCAGTGCTACAGGAATAATGGGATGGAGGCTGGTTTCCAGAACATTTCGCGGATAGACTTATAATTTTACTCCAGCTTAAACACTGTGCCCAGGCAGCCTTAGGCTTTCGCCCAATAACACTGCTGCATTCAGATTACAAAATCTTTGCAAAGCTTTTGGCCAGCAGACTAAAACCAGCGTATGAGGAGGTGCTCCATGTTAATCAAACAGCTCTTCAACGCAAGAATATTGTTGGTGACCCTGCGAAATTAAGAGATGTGGTCGTCCATCTTGAGCAGCACCATTGTTCCTTGGCATTAGTTAATCTGGATTTTCATAAAGATTTTGATGGAGTTCAGCACTGGTATATCTGGCGGTGTTTGCGCGCAGCTGGGGTACCTCAAAAAATGATAGCGACGATTCAAGGGCTTTATCGCCAAGCGTCGTCAACAATACTTTGCAACGTCTTTTTGTCGACACCTATTCCAATACGACAATCAGTCAGGTAGGGGTGTCCTTTATCTATGAGACTGTTTGTCTTGACACTCAATCCATTGCTCCAGATGCTACAAGATACACTGCAAGGCTTAACTGTGTAATGTTTTCTCTTAATTGGACCCAGAGACTCAACGCGCTACGTTTTAACTTAAATGAAGATCGCTCTCGAAATCTAATGTTGTTGCAACGCGTCTGGTTGCAAAAACTGCGCTGAAAGGCAGTTTTCATGCGCTTCTAACAATTTAAAACAACTAATAAAATAAATTTTCACAAATGCTGCTATAAGACCGCCTGACCTGTTCCTCTCGGTGTCACGTATATAACATAAGTTTATAAGTAACATAAGGTATTACAATGACTATACTTTCTCAACTCATTCCTACACATTCCAAACTTAAGATACAGGTTTAGAGAAGTAATTACATACGCTTGTAAATAAGCTATAGTCACGTGTGCATAAAAAGTTGATCAACTCTTGTCGTCTTTAAAGCTGTATGCTGAGCCCTTGCAATCAAAAGACAAACAGTAATGGCGGCTATCGTTTTTAAGATAGAACCATATTCCAAAGTTGAAACTAAAGACAAAGAACATATCAAAGTTTCTATTTGAGATAACGCAAAGTAATACCATGTACACTCCCTAATTATATTTTAAGAGTTCAAGGGGACAGAATTCCTAAAAAAAGTTAGAATGAAGAGTACTTCTAGGCCCCTTCCCACAGTATTCAGGCTACACCGTTTATTACACAAATATACCGAACAAACGTCAAAAAGAACTTTTGTCAATAAGAGCGGAATATCAAAAGTTTTAGGTACTTTCATGACTATAAACATATACTTCATCCGTCATAATTGTATACAAGTACAAAATCGAAGTTAGCATTGTGTGAATTACCCTGAACACATGTTTCACTTCAGCAAAAAAAGTCAATATTTATCCATTTTTTGAATGCTTCCGTTCTCAAGCACAATTGTTTGTTTCTTCGACATTTGTGTGTATACTTTCTTAGCTATTCTTAATTCTTAAGATATAACAGGCATTTAAATCTATGCTAAACCTAAAAAACACAGTTACATATCTTACAAAACGTTCTATATATCTGCAGGTTTTCATCCGCGGTATACAATATTACAGGTAGTGCCATCTCTGGTAAGGAAACATGGTACACTGGAACTTTCACTCTTTATGTACCAACAAGCTTTTTCCTGCGGGAAATCTGCACACCAAAATATTTTTGTTAGTAACATGCGTTTCTAAGTAATTTTAGGTATTACCAATCACACTGCCTTCTCAACTCACTCATTCACAACGGCTTTTATTCCCAAATATTCCAAATAGAGCATACCCCTTCACAGAAGTAGTCTTTTTGCCCGTTTCGCTGTAGTTGTAACAAGGATACAGGATATATGAAATACCTTGCACTATGGCTTTCCTTACTAGATGCGAAATAATAAGGCATTTTAAAATTTAGCAGAGCCAGCAGTTATTGCCAAATATAAGCAACATTTTCTAAACGGATGGGAGTGTTTCTTTTTTTATCTTTTGGCAAGGCAAAGATTGCGGAATTCTCAAGCATTACATGGAACCAGAGGGCTAAATATTTGAAAATTGACTAAAGCCTTGTGCAATCTGTTATTATTCTTGTACTTTTAGTAAATACTTAAAAAAAACGTGTATCGACAATTTTCTGTCTCTTCTTCTTGTTCTTCTTTAACTGTCCTCTTATATCTCTACGTAGTGTCCGTTATTGTTTTTCTTCTTAACCCTTATGCTGGTTCAGGAACGGAATCTCTGTATAAGCGAGAGAGAGGATCCAGAATGGGAGATCAACCCGTTGCCTGGTATGAGGGAGAGAGTATCGGAAGACAGAAGCAGGGTGAGATGAAATGACAGAAAAGATGATAATGGGGCAATTGAAGGAATGCTTGTGGGAGAAACAGAAGGACCTGGAGAAAAGCCGCCCTGTCACCGTGTTGTCCACCACTTATCTCAATTTTCGATCTTTTGGGATCGAACGCAGACTGCCTTGGTGAGAGTCGATCGCCCCAACCACACAGCCACGGCGCGGCGATTATCTATTCCAATGCAGTTTACGTGAATAGAGGAAAAGGTTTCTAAACTTTTGTTTACCTAATCAGAAAGCTTTATTCGATTTCATACAATTAATTTTAGTTTCTCGAAACTAAACTGTTTTGCAGATGCAGTTGCTATGTGGTTATGTAATAGATTACGGTCCGTTGTCAGGACTAAGCGAATGTCAGCTTTTGGCGCTTTTCATATGTTTCTTCAAATGTGCGGCAAAAGGACATTTGCATATCAGTCAGCGGTCATGCTGCTCCCATCGTCTAGGTTTGTAGTAGCTGTATGGCCCTTGCGTCACAAATTTTATAAATAATTATCCGTAAATTAATTACATGTCCTTTTTTGTAATTTAGCTCCTTCAACGTTAAGCCATATCGGACGTTGAAATGGGTGAAACGCTGTTCCAACGAGTACGGGATCCTTGGAGCTCAGAGTTACCCATCATTCGTCTTTCAGGAGAAGGGAAACGCCGGAAAACCCTATCCAGGTAACTCAACCTGACCGAGATTCGAACTCGGGACCTCTTGAACGTGAGGCAAATACGCTACCATCTACGCTACCGAGGTGGCCGCAAGTATTGAATTTCCAGAGATAAATGAAGATATCAAATATTAGGTATTCTGGAAATGGTACTGAACCCACCTAACAAACGCCACATTGTACTAAAATCACATGGATATAATCATGATTATCTTCGAATTTAAGTACAAAGAAGATATTTTCCAAATTTAACATTGAAATCATATTATAAGTAAGCCAAAATCGTTGATATTTAACAATTTTAGAACGCTTCAGTTCTCAAGAACAAGGGTTTTTTTTTTGACGTAGTGTGTATGCATTCCCGCTACTCTTAGCTTTCAGAAAATGAAGAATAAAAACTGAAGAATACAGTTACATAACTTATAAAATTTTGAAAAGCCTTACAATTTTCTTCCTCGGAATGAGAGATTACAGGTAGAGTCTACTCTAGACAGCAAAAGGCGGTTTTTTGGTATTTTCATTGGTTCTGAGCTAAAAGCTTTTCCTGGCAGAGAATCGGTACTTGAAATATTGTCTCGCATTTAGAAGTATCTTTAACTTTAGTTTTACTGCGGAGGTGATTCGGCGCTGCGAACAGTTTTGATCTGTTGTTCCTATGCCCCCAAATGGAACATCCCCTGGGGGAAGACGGGGAAAGATAGGTGGGGGGGGGCTATAGGTAACATAAGGTGTTACGAAAACACTACATTCTCGAATCATTCCTCCACACTCCAGAGCTAAGATACAGGTTTAGAGAAGTAATTACTTTCCGTTGTACATAAAGCTTACACATAGTCACATGTGTAAAAAATTTGGTTGGCTCTTGTCATATTTTATGCTCTATGCTGAGCCTTTGTAATCACTAGAAAATCAGGAATGGGGAGTTGCGTTTTTAAGATATAACCATATTCTAAAATTAAAACTAATAGCAAAGAACATTTCCAAATTGTTTAATGAGATAACATAAGTTTATATAATGTAGACTGCTTAATTATATTTTATGATCTACAGGCGAAAGAACTCTTTCAAAGGTTAGTGACAATGTAAGGTATCACTCAGACTTTCCCAAAATATTCAAGCTACACATTTCCTTATGCAGATATACAGAACACACACTATCATGGCCAAATCGCTAGATATAATGTACACAGTTGAAGAAAACCCAAAATGGATCTCTTTTGGAGGTATAAATCACAGTGTAATTATTATTGTCAACTCTTATTCTCTGCTGCAATATTTCGCTCCAACCTTTAAAGCTTACTTACTTCTAGTTAGTGCTAGAAGGATTGTGTTCAACATAAAACTTCGACCCCGAGAAGTAGCAGAAATCCTAGTTTTGAAAATCTCTGAAGAGATAAAGCGGGTTTCTGCATAATCTCATTGTGGGGGTATCTGCGAATTGTGAATAAGGTAATTCCAAAGTAAAATAAAACTTTGTTTATAAGGTTATAGCGATTAACCCAAAAATATAACATTTTACTTGTCATTATTTTATGCAGGTACCAATTGAAAATTCGGTCACTTCAAACCACATTGGAAATCCCATTTACCTTACAAAATTACAATCTTCTATATATCCATTTTAGAATGAATCCATTCTCACGCACGATTACTTGTTTCTGCGACATTTGTGTGTATACGCTCTTAGCTGCTCTCAGGCTTCACGAAATAAAACGCACTCGAATATATGCTAAACATAACGAACACAGTTATATATCTTAAAAAAACTTCTTAAATAATTGCAATTCGTCCTTTCTAGTATATGATATTACAGGAAGTGCCATCTGTGGACAGCAACTGGAACTTCCGTTGTTTCTGGGCCAACATGTTTTCCTGAAGGATATCTGTATACTAAAATATTGTCTGGTATGTGAGTAACTAAACCTATTTAAAATTACACTATATTCTCAAATCACTCATTCACAACAATTTATCTTCCCAACAATTCCAAATTTAGCATACCACTTCACAGAAGTAGTCTCACTGCCGCTTTCGGTGTAGTTGCAACAAGGATAGAGGATATTTTAAAAAGCGCACACGACGGTTTTTCTCTCTGGATACAAAATAATAAGTCACGTCATATTCATTAGAGCTAACAGTTATTTCCAAATGTAAACAATAAAAACAACATGACCGCAGTATATCTTAACCCACACAATCGTGACTTTGCAATTTCGTTGTTCTTGTCTGTACCTATGGTGACGCTGTTTAAGCGCGCCGCTGGTACTTTGTGGCATGACAAATGGGGGATCAAGCATGAGTATTTGGCAGGGAAAAGGAAAAACAAAAAGGAAATCAGAAAGTAGAAAAATGCGAGTGTAGAAGAACACTTCCATTGTCCATTCATAATTACTTGTACTTTAAAGCATGTTTAAAAGAAACATTAACAGTTGATATTTCTAACCTGTAAGAGTAACCAAGTTGTTTTAAACGAACAGTAGTAAAATAAAGGTAATTTAAGGGTAAGCGTTTATGTAAAAATGCAATGAATTAGCTACTTTCACGTACAAGTGAAAATGCACGGCACGGAATGTGCAGTTTGCAAATGTATTAACTCTCCGTAACCATTTACTTTCAGCAAGTTGTATACGAGATGGTTAAGGAAATGACTTTTTAGTGCAACGCTAATTGTCATATTTAAGAAGTTGGAAAACCCCACTAAAATCTCACACTCCACTAAACAGTGTCCGGCTTGCTGATGACATTTGGTGATTATACACAAACCCCCTGAACTCGTAAATCTGAGGGACCGTATTGCTAAGCAGTATAAGAACATAAGGTTTCAATATGGCTGCTAAATAATCTTGCAACATAAAAACTGTATCTACATGAAATCGCAGAAAGCTAATTCAATGACTTATGTACAGACTTTTATAAAAATAAATATGATCTCACTTGAAAATGTATGTTTATCTTTCAGCTTGGCAGAACATTTCAGAAAAGTCATTGATTTATATTTTAGAGAATCTAAAATAACAGTAGAATAACCCAGCCGTAAGATATAATATTATTCACAACTGCAGATATTTTCTGACTTATAGGAAGGCGAAACTAATGGAAACAATGACTACAGACTAGTTTCATACCTATTGGTCCTTTTTGCGACGCGCACACACATATTAGAATGTCATCTCCTGCCGTCATCTTATACATCCAAACTCGACAGTTACAAGAAAGTAACACATATTAACAGCAAGACCCATCCTTATTTCCCCGCATTACATTAACTCTGGAGCCTTTGTCCTCCTACTTCCTCCGCACCCAATGTTATATTTCGATCCAACGCTCTATTACTTTGTATCGCTATATGCCTCCGCCAGTTTCCTTAATATCCCTCTCGCCCCTTCAACTCGTTGTCTATTACCATCTGTTTATGCAACTATAATGTAAATTGAGGTTTTTTAGTCAGCTTCTTCTGATGCGCTTGTTACACAATCGTTTGGCAACTGGTTCATGTACACGAATAATAGAGTTAAAAAAAATTGTTATATCCTTTAAACATTCACATTAAATTGTTTTATAAATATCAAGGCTGTGTGAAATGCAATTTTTGTATCATTTTAATGCAACACTTTGTAAAACGAAATATAAAAGCTTAACTGATTTATTCCCTTATTTACTTTTTTGCGACGTACCAAACGAGTTGGCCCCCCAACAATTTGAGAGGTTGGTACGCGGCAGGTACCAGAATTGAATCTTGGGACCGGCCATTCCAATAATGTGTTTTACATGGCTCCCCGTGGTTGCCTAGGATTGTTTCTATTTTATATCGAATTTTAGTTTCTTCGTTTCCTATCATTTCAGTCCTCCCGTAGGGGAGGGGATCCGTGTCCTTCAGCTGCCAAAGTGCCGGCGCTGCGGACCCTTAGCACTCGTGGTACCTCTGACGTTACTAGAGGAACCTCGGGCTGAACATACCGAGCCCCTCCCGTAGGGGAATTGTTCGGATTGGGTTGGAATCGAGGGGGCAGTGTGTTCCCGACACCCAAGGGTAAATGGGTACTTCCGGCCAGGCTACGGCCGCCCGGAGGGGGTAGAGGGTTGCCTGAATAGTCCCGGGTACTCGCCTGCAGAGCTAGTAGAAGGTGTGCTAGATCACCATTCGGCGCCACCGAGGTTATCGGTAGTCTTCCCTGCGGGGTTGACGCGCGTAAGTGGCGTATCCACTTCCATCCCGTCTTGACGTTGTGCTCAGCGGGGGGGCTTTTTAGACTCAAGGTATTGCCCTATGGAAAGAGCCCCGGAGTTTTCCATCGCTCCCGGTTAGAGGGAGTCCCGGGTTCTTGGTCCTACGGCTCCAGGACTAATGGGAGTAGAGACCCTGTATTTAACTTATCATTTCAGTCCAAATCGGATCAGTCATTGTTCGGTCTCTGACAGATGGAGGCCTCTTCTGAGTCGCCTAAAATATGCTGAGTTCTCCATGTGTTACAGAATTTCGAATAGTCTGTCTCCTTGATCTAATTTTCGCCACTTTTACGCAACCGTGCCTTTACTGTTTCTTTTTCCTGTTGTTTTGCAAGTATACACAATGCACACAAAACGTTAGGCCCAAGGTGGGACTCGAACCCTCTACTGTCAATACGGCAGGACGCCAGACATACACTCCAGCGACCGAGGCTCGTGTTTCTTAAAAGATGTGCGAATTTTCGAAAGCGTTGATTTTGACAAAATTGGCGCTAGTGATTTTGATTAAAGTACCAGAGGTTTAAGATATATTCATGACAAATGAAATGCTTGTCCTGAATTTTCTGGAATGTTAGAAACCGTCTATAAGATAGATGATCTATAATTAGCTGGCACATCGCAAGTGATAGAGGCGGCTAAAGTGCACAGAAAGGAAGGTTACCTTAAAACACACAACCAATGCGAAATTTATTTCGTGTTCCTGGAGGCATCTTAGGAATAGTGTACGATATTTTTTTTACTTTTACGGTACCTACATTCTTTTTCTGCTTAGACTTTCCTGGGGATGTGCCAAGATTTTTAGAAATCTAACAATTTGTCAATAATAGCTAAGGCGAATATGTTTGAAGTACCATAAGTTTTATATTTTCATGACAAACGGCATATACCGGAAAGCACGGTACACTGAAAGTTTCATTGTGAGCGAACATGCCTTCCCTGACAGAAATATGTAAACTAAAATATTGTCTTTTTTGGAATATACGTTTGTAAGTAACTTTAAGAATTTGCAATCACACAGCATTTTCAAATCACTCATTCACTAATGCTTATATTTCCAACTATTCCAAATTTAGCATACCTCTTCACAGAAGTAGTCTTTTTGTCCGTTTCGTTGTAGGTGCAACAGCGATAGAGTATTTATTAAAAATCTCTCACTGCGGGTTTCCTCGCTGGATGTAACGTAATTAGTCACGCTAACATTCATCAGAGCTAGTAGTTTTCGGCAAATATAAACAACAATGTTTAAACGGAAGTGATTTCTCCTTTTATTTCTGTTGGCGACGGAAACATTGCGGGGTTCCCAAGCCTTATATTGCAGGAGCACGCTAAATATTTGAACATTGGCCAAAGCCTCCTGCATTCTTTTATTATTCTCCTTCCTTTTAGATGATACTTCAAAATGCATATCTACAATTATCTGTTTCTTCGATTTCTTTAACTGTCCTGTTATACCCATACGTGGTGACCGGGTATTGTTGTTCTTCTTAACACTTATTCAGGTTGAGGAACGGAACCCTAGATCTGTGAAAGAGAGAACACAGGATGGGTGCTTGGTATGAGTGCGAGATGAATGAATGACAGAAGGAGGGTGACATGAAATGACAGGAAAAAGGATAATGGAGCAATTTGTGGAATGTTTGCAGGGGAAACCGGAGGAACACGAGAAAACTTTCCATAGCTCTATGTTGTCCCCCACGTATCTTACTTAGCAGTCTCATGGGATCGATCCCACTCCGCCTTGGTGAGAGTCGAGGGGCCCAACCACTGAGCGGCTTTGTCTTTCTCGTTGCACTTTACGTAAATAGAGGAAAACGTTTTTAAATATTTGCTTACAAGAATGTGTAGAGAAGATCCTATAAGTCAAGATATTTTAAGTCGCTCCACTGCTTGATCTAAAAACTAAAGTCGATTTCACACATATAACTTAGGCTTTTCGAAACTAAAGAGTTTTGCAGATGTAGTTGTTATTTGTTTTTGTAATATGCACTAAGGTTGAATAAAATGCAGCAAGTGATTTCTCCGCTTTTAACATGTAAGGAGCTGCATCTGTGTACACCAGTTGGACCCTCTCTCCTTATATGCCATCTAGCTATATAGTATCTTAAGTCCATCATTAATGAATCTAACAATTGTTGAACTGTTGGTTACCTTCAAAGTTTTATAATAAATTAAGTAGGGTTTTGATGCAGCTTCTAGTTCCATCTTTCCCACTATTAGATTAGCGATCAAACGGCCTGAAGCCTCCGTCGTCTCATCGGCAGAAATACATATAGGTGAGTTGCCTATGTCAATCCTGATTTTTTCTAATACGTCACCGTAACAAAATTCCAAGTAATTCTTCCTGAAAGTGGATTCGTCGAGAATGTTGTGAGTGCAGCATTTGTGAAAGAAGTGTTTAAATGCAGGTACCTGAAGCTTGTTCCGGGGTATGTTGGCTGCAAGCAACGCCATACATAGTTCTTTGTAAAATCTACTATTAGATAATGTAGGCTATCCCTGCAACTGTGTAAGTAGTATCTGTTTCTTTGAAGAAACTCGTTCATTTTTAATATGCAGATTGCTTCGTATATGTTGTTCAAATTGAGATTTCATAGTACACCCCATACGTTAACCACAAGTTTGGCAGAGGAGTGTTTTTCAATCAGTTATTAAAGCACTGTCAACAGAAATCCACGCTTTTAGCTATGAAGAAAACAAAGACGCAACCAGTGCGATGGCTAAATTAAATGCAGCTGACTGTTATAAATTCTGAAACGTTCCACTTTTGAGAACAAGGAAGAAAAGTTGCTTAAAACAAGTCATTGTTTTCGGAGTCGGACTCGTACAATTTAGCTTTGAGTGCAGTGGAAATGTGTAGAATTGACGACACTGAATGAGACGCATAATAATTAAAAAGTGTGATAGTTTCTTCTTTCTTGCTATGTAACGAAAATTAATGGAATTGAGGAGAATTTATATTAATTCATAAAAAAAATATTAAAATATGTAAAATAATATACTACAGTGTAAAATATGTACTAAAGCTCAAAATATGAAAAAAAAAAAAAAAAACATGTAATTTAAAATGCTGGAATAAGGGTCTTTACATTTTAAATCGGGGACATTTTTTTTTTTTTATAATTAAGAGTAACAGAATATGTAATTCCATAAAATCCGGGCTGTAGTTATCGTCAATATTGATTTCATGTGTCAACAGAAACGGCCGTTATACACGGTGTTCATTTTTATTTGTGGTTTTACCACGCAAAATTTGACGTCACCATTAGCATCGCTGAAGGAGCGAGTTTATATACGATTCCACCAGCAGCTGACGATCGTACGTGATCTGCTGACAGCAGCTTTGAGAGCTTCCTCTACCGGCAGGTAAATATTCTATTTGAGGTTAGGGTCTTGCCCGCGTAATATAAAGGTGCGTAATTTCGCTTGGTGCGTAGTTTGCTTTAATGAAAGTGAACACTAAATGACGGATAAATACAAACAATATCTTCCAATCTGGTGTTTCTCTGTGAAGATATATAACTTATTATAATTTAACAAAGGAATGTCAAATTAATAACAATATTAGTTTCAAAACATTTCAGTAAAGAAACACACCTTCCTTCTTTTGTCCTTTCAACAGTGTACGTCACATCGAACAATGAATGAATAACTGAATGAGTGAATAAATAAATGACATAATATAATACTCAAATGAGGCCAGGGTCCCTAGAGCTCAGAGTTACCCGATATTCGACTTCGTAGGAGAAGGGAAAACTCTGAAAAAACTTATCCAGGTAACTTGATTTTAGCGGTAGTATAGCATTGCAGAATTTTCTTCAAAAATAATCATGAGTCATCTTTCAATATACTGAATTAAAATACCATTTTGGTATTTAATCGAATTTCCAGTTTTAAAATTTACTGTAAATCTTTCTTAGATAACATGGAATCGCAAAGTATATATCCAGTATAATTTTCAAATTAAATTTGTATAGAATTCTATTCCTCCTCTACATAGTTCTGTAGGTACGTGGTGCAGAAAGTATTATTGAATACTAGGAAGAAAACACGTCGAAACTACCAGGTTATCAAAATTGAAGTTTAAATGCCCCACCGGTTTCTTCCACCACAGCGGCACACAGTGGATATCTTTGAAACACGAAGTACCCGTGGGGAGCTACAGATGTCGCGCAAGTCGTAATTACTTTGCATATATCAAATCTATTAGTTATGTAGAATGTATTCCAAAACACGGGAATATTGATGTTATGCCTTCATGCAAAGCAATTATACAATTCGAACTTTAATAAGTTGGGTCAATATTTCACAAAGATATCAAAATAAAGCGATAAGAGCTATCATATTCCAGAACAGATGTGTTCAGAAATTTGTATAACTCGAATAAAATGAATTCGTTTTTGATGTATTATTTGGAATATCACTAGCTATGCTATTTAGCATATATAGTTCGGAGTAAAATCTAAGTAACTCAAGGAACGTTGAAAATGGAGTAAGATGGTAACAAAAGCGAAGTGCATGTTTGGATTCATTTGTGGCTTTCGTTTTATTTTTGAATATCCGATACAAATTGTATTCTATACAAATTAAATTTGAACATTTTACTGGACATTTATTCTGCGATTCAATGTTATTTAAGAAAGCTTTACAGCAAAATTCAAATCTGGAAACTCGGTTAAATACCAAACTGGTATTTTAGTTCAGTATATTCAAGGATGACTCATTAATATTTTGAAGAAAATTCTGAAATGCTACTCCACCGCTTAAACCAAGTTAATATAGCCATTGCCTTCTGCAAGTTTATAATGTAAATGAAAACTGGGTTTTCAGTAATTATTTTCACTTTGGCATTCTTGATTCATATTACCCTCTTTATATTTCAGTATGTTAAGTAGTTTGCGAAAAACATAGTTGAGGTTTGTAATTTATAATATAAGTAATTTTAATTTGTCCACGTAAGACTTCTTTGTATAATAACTGTTTTATCGTGTTATTTTTTTCTTATTAATAACACATAACACATTTCTCCACGACTACAAAATAGATAATCACTTTGTACAGTAGTAAGGTAGTTAATATAATCTTGAAAATGTCTTAGAGATCTCGGCTTCTCTTAAATTTCCCTGCTACAGCCTTCTGATTTGAATGTCTACCAATTTACTATCCTTTCTTTTCTCCTTTTAAAATAGATACACTTTGCAGTTTACAAGGATAGTGCTCTGACCAGGGATCCAGGTGATTTTGATAATTAACCATTCCCGAATATTCTCTGTTTTACTTCTGTTTCTTTTGTACTAATGCTATGATAGAATTCAGGCATCATTAGGCAGCACTTTTTATACAAACCTTAACATGAGCACGGAAATATTGACAGTTTTCAATTATTAGAGCCATTAATTATGTCCGAAGATATTGGAGAATGCCAAATGTTACAGATTTTGAAAGGTTAACTCAATGTCCGAAATGGCAAATAAATTTTTACTGCATTCTCACAAACCACAATCAAATTACCAAATATGTCTGAATAAATTAACGTCTAACTGAATCTTAAGGGACAGCTGTGGCGAATAAATTACATTTTAAAAAGATGACAGTCAACAGGAATTCATAAAGATTTATATATTTGTCGTTGTGCATTTCCTTGCCAACAGATCCCCTCAGTTTTAATTTTTTTAAATGTAGGATATCTCTAATGATATTAATGTCTACTACTGAATCTGGGTATCGAATATTCATAAATAAAACGAAAGCCACAAATGAACCCAAACATGCACTAGGCTTTTGTTCCCATCTTACTCCATTTTAAACTTTCCCGGAGTTACTTAAATTTATTCGGAACTGGATATGCTAAAGAGCATTGGTAGGAGAATTCCAAATAATAGATATAAAACAAATTAATTTTATTCGACTTATACAAATTTCTGAATACCTCTGTTCTGAAATACGATAGTTCTTGTCGCTTTATTTTGAACTCATTGTGAAATATTGACCCAACTTATTAAAGTTCGAATTGTATAATTGCTTTGCATGAAGGCAAAAAACCAATATCCCCGTGTTTTGGAATACATTCTAAATAACTAATTGATTTGATATATGCAAAGTAATTACGACTTGCGCGACATCTGTAGCTCCCCACGTCTACTTCCTGTTTCAAGAGATTTCCACTGTGTGCCGCTGTGGTGGAAGAAACCCGTGGGACATTTAAACGTCAATTTTGATAACCTGGTAGTTTCGACGTGTTTTCTTCCTAGTATTGAATAATACTTTCTGCACCACGTACCTACAGAATTAGGTAGAGGAAGAATGGAATTCTATACAAATTTAATTTGAAAATTATACTAGATATATATTTTGCGATTCCATGTTATCTAAGAAAGATTTACAGCAAAATTAAAAACTGGAAATTCTGTTAAATACCAAACTGATATTTTAATTCAGTATATTCAAGGATGACTCATGATTATTTTGAAGAAAATTCTGCAATGCTACACTACCGCTTAAACCAAGTTACCTGGATAAGTTTTTTCAGAGTTTCCCTTCTCCTACGTAGACGAATATCGGGTAACTCTGAGCTCTAGGGACCCTGGCCTCATTTGAGTATTATATTATGTCCTTTATTCATTCACTCATTCAGTTATTCATTCATTGTTCGATGTGACGTACACTGTTGAAAGGACGAAAGAAGGAAAGTGTGTTTCTTTACTGAAATGTTTTGAAACTAATACTGTTATTAGTTTGATATTCCTTTATTAAATTATATGAGGAAATTACTTTACAGTTTAGTCTTAATCTCTTAAATTCATTTCTGTAATACGAATGCAGTTTTGTTAAGCTAGATATGGTGAAGCCGGAACTATATTTTCTATGCCTATACACATGGAACGTTTGAGAATACCACTAGATTTGAATATCATGAAACTCTAAAAGGGGGTAAAATATGTAAACATATAATTTATTTTGGGAAAATGATCTAAATTTCAGCGTACCTTAATGCCGAGAGCCTCAAATGTTAGGCAATAAATATAAATCTGATACTTGGCAATGCAGACGTATAAACACGAAGAACAAATCATTTATTCTTTGCAATAACACTCAAAATGTATGCTAAATAATGACCTAATTGATTTATAAAGCTCTTTACTCTTACTCGTTATCTGGTAATGGGAGTAACTAGTTTATTGAACAAGAAATTGATTGTGGGATTTTGGCGGAGATAAAAGAGAGAGATAACATCTGAAAAACACAAAATGCAATTCAGCTTATATTACAAAGGAGTAGAGCAGGGCGTGTTAGCGTAATATAGAATTTTTCCTTTTATGGAACTAAACTTTCTACGAATTTACATATAGTTACATTTTCGTCAAATAGCAAATACTGATTAAGCAAATTGCTTGACTTCTAATCTTCGGCCACCTGTTAAAATACCTATGTAGCACCTGAGCGTACTGCAATGTCATATTGCCTTTGTACTTACACGGGAATATCTAGAGGAACCTTTTTCTGTCTCGATCTACGTTATCTAAATAGAGGGAAACATTTTTAAATATTTGTTTACAGGATTGTGTAGAGAAAATCATGTAAGCAAACATGACGCTCCACCGCTTGATCTGACGAATTATGTCGACTCCACACACTCAACTTTAGTGTTAATTATCTGAACTGCTTTGTAAATGCAGTCCGTTATAAGTACTGAAAGAATGTTAACTTTCGGGACTTAGCAAATACTTTTTATCAAAAATGTGAGGTAAAAAGATATTTGCGCATCAGTCTGCAGTAATGCTGCTCGTATCGCCTAAATGTGTAGTGGGAATATTACCAGTGGTTCACAAATTTTATAAATAATAACCCTTAATTAATTACACAAACTGAGCTGCCAGAGAGCAATGCTCTCAAGCATAAGGTAATCTAGAAATGCATATGAACTCTCCCAACAAACGTCACATTGCTTTAAAATCACAGGGATTTGATCATGACTATTTGGAATTCTACTACCAAGAAATGTTTTTCTTGTTGTCGCGAACCCATTATCTACGATAGCGTGGCTTGTGTACACAAACAGCCGGCAAATAAATATAGTTGGATTTGCCGGCACAGATTAAGTTACGCTTCTGGAAGGTTCGGGTTTCGTCTAGTGACAGAACATTCGATGTCTTGTTTATTCCAGAGATATCTAGTGATTGTTACAGAAAAGTCTCGAATTATCAATGAGGTATTTAAGAAAGTGACGGCTCGCCAAGAGTCAGTCGTAAACAGAGAGTTGTAAACAGGAGTAAGCAGTTGTAAAATAATGTAATCAGAACGCTGTTTGTGTGGTCATCTAACTTGGTAGATTGTGATTGTGTATGTGACGTAATTCTGTTAGGTAAGAATTGAACAGGGTGTATTTCTGCGGAAATAAAGAACATTTAAAATGTCTGCAAATTGGACTTTTAATTCCACGAATCCAAAAAGTCACATTATTTAACATTCAATTCATATTTTCCGTTAGCTAAAATGGTTTATGTATACTTATTTTTGAGGGCTTCCATTCTGACGAACCATTACTTGTTGCTTCAACATTGTGTGTGCATGCTTTCTTGCTGCTCTGAGCTTTCAGGAAATAAAGCGCACTTAAATCTATTATAAACCTAAAATTACAGTTAAATATCTTATAAAACTTTATAAAGACTCACCATTCTTATCTCTCGGTATCAGAGATTACAGGTATAGCCTTATCTGTGCAGCAAAGGGCCTTTGTTTGATATTTTCATTGTTTCTGAGTGAAAATAATTGTTCTGGCAGAAAAGAGGTATAGTGAAATTTTGTCGCGTATTTAAGGGTAGAATTAGGATTACTACGGTAGGGATTTGTCGCTGCTACTGCCGCGGAAGGAAGGACGAGGAGACACAGGGCGGCCGTGCCAAGGAGTCACGACAGAGCAGAGGGTACTGTACCTGCACGTTTACTTTAATGGAAACCGCCCCAGGTAGGTGAACGGACACTTCCTCTAGTGACAACAGAACTGAAATGCAGGGATAGAAAATTCGAGTGAAGTAATTAAACTATCCAGCATTCGCGTGGTGAGACGCGGAAACCCTAATAACAAATGGGTCAGGTAGGTCGGCAACGAGAATCGAACCCGGGCCATTCGAATGGCAGCCACAGTCGAAACCGCCAGAGCCACTCGGCTCGGTATCTCGTATGTAACATATATAAGTAACAAGTTATTACAAACACAGGACATTCTTGAATCATTCCTCCACACTCCACATACAGGTTTAGAGAAGTAATTGCAGTCCGTTGTAGATAATACATAGATCTAGTCACTTGTGCATAAAAAGTTAATCACCTATTGGCGTCTTTTAGGATCTATGCTGAGCCTTTGCAATCACTAGAAAATCAGGAATGTGGACTAGTATTTTTATGATATAACAATATTCCAAAAATGGAACTAAAAGCAAAGATCACCTCGAAATCATTTACTGAGATAAGATATACTGATTACATTAACGCTGCATAATTATGAGTTGGGAAAAAAGGGAAAATATTTCAAAAGTTAGTCAGAATCAAAAACACTTTTAGGACCTTTCGCACAATATTTAAGCTACACATTTTGTTATGCAAATAAACCGAACATACGACATCAGGATCAAATCGCTAAATATAATTTAATCAAAATGTATCCCTTTTGGAGATAGAAATCACATCCTATGTTTTATTGTCAACTCTTATTCTCTGCTGCAATATATCGCTGTATGTGACATGAAACATGTGGGGTTGAGCATGAGTATGTAGTAGGTAAAAGGAAAAACAGAAAGCAAATCAGAAAGTAGAAAAGCGCGAGTGTAGAGAAACACTTCGTTTCACAATTACTTGTACTCCACAGCTTGTTTAAAAGAAACATTAACAGTTGATATTTCTACCGTGTTAGAGTAACCAGGTTACCTTAACCTAACAGTAGTACAAGAAGGGTAATTTAAGGGCAAGCATTTACTGTAAAACGGCAATGCATTAGCTACTTTCACGTACAAGTGAAATTGCACTGCTGATGACATTTAGTGATTATACACAAACACAATGAACTCGTAAATCTGAGGGACCGTATTGCTAAGCGCTATAATAAAATAAGGTTCTCAATATGGCTGCTAATTAATCTTGCAACATAAAAACTCCATCTACATGAAATCGTTGAGACCTAAGTCAAAGAAAAATCATTTTGATTTCTCCGGAAAGTGCATGCTGATCTTTTTGGTTGACAGGACATTTCAGAAAAGTCACTGATTTATATTTTGGGGAATCTAAAATAACAATAGAACAACAGTACCGCTTGATATAATATTATTCAGGATGTCAAACCTAAATGGAACCTGTGATTATAAACTAGTATCATATGCATTGGTCATTCTTGAGACGCGCACATTCATTTTATAATTTTATTTTCTGCCGTCGTCTTATACGTCGAAAATTGAAAATTACAGGAAAATGTTATATCTTAATAACAGGACCCATGCTGCATCACCCACATTACGTTAACTCTAGATGATTTGTGTTGCTAATGCCTCCGCTGCCAATGTAACATTTCGGTCAGAACTCTCTATTACTCTACATCGCTAAATCTGCCCCCGCCATTTCCCTTACCTTCCCTCCCCCCTTCACTCTTCTCTCTTTCTCTCTGATAGCCACTCTTTACATTCGTTTTCAATTACCATCTGTTTATGCAAGTATGATGTAATGTGAGGTTTCTAAAACAGCTTCTTCTGATGTGCTTGTTACACAGATGTTTGGCAACTAGTTTATGTGCACCAATAACAGAGTTGAAAATTGTTATATCCCTCTAAACGTACTCCTTAATTGAGTTTTATAAATACCAAAGCTGGTGTGAATTATACTTAACTGTTATATCATTTTAATGGAACACTTTGCAAAACGAAATATAAAAGTATAACTAATTTATTACTTCTGTTTACTTTTTCTGCGACGTACCAAACGAGATGGCTCCCCGACAATTTGCGAGTTTCGTACTCGGGAGGTACCAGAATCGATTCTTGGGACCGGCCATTCCAATAATGTGTTTTACGTGGTTCCCCCTGTTTGCCTAGACGAATGCTGGGATGCTTCCTATTTTATCTCGAATTTTATTTTCTTCGTTTCCTATCATTTCATTTCAGATTGGAGCCTATGGTTGGCCTCTGACAGATGGGGGCCCCTTCTGAATCACCTAAAATATGCCAATTTCACCACCTGTTCCAGAAGTTCGAGGACTTTCGCTCCACTACCTTGTTTTCGCCACTTTTACGTAACCATGGCTTTACTGCCTTGTTTCCTGTTGTTTCACACCCATACATAATACACAAAACCACTTAGGCTTAATGCGGTGTTCGAACCCGCGACTGTCTATACGGCAGAACGCCAGATATACACCCTAGCGACCGCGGCACGTGATACTTAAAAACTGTGCGTACTACTGCTGCTTGTATCCTGGTAAGTGTATAGTGACAGCATGACCCGTTTTCGAGAAAACAGTTGTAAGGAACTATAACTTCATTACCTCTGCACACATAAGAGTCGTGAACCGCTACCGCATTCGCCACAGAGGTGGGCAGAAACACATTTGGTTATCATCATTATTGGTTTCAAGTATTTAGGTTCAGCATCTGGCGGGAATAAGAAACGAAGAATTTTCAAAAGCTTCGATTTTGACAGAATTGCTGCTAGCGATTTTGATTAAAATGCCAGAGGTTTAAGATATATTTATGACAAATGAAATGGTTGTCTGGAATGTTAGAAACCGTCTATAGCATAGATGATCTAAAATTAGCTGCTGCATCGCAAGTGATAGAGACGACTATGGGGCCACAAAATGGAAGGTTACCTCAAAACACACAACTTAGGCGAAATTTATTTCTTGTTCCAGAATGCATTTTTGGAATAGTATACGAAATTTGTTTTGATTTTTCAGTACTTACACTTTTTTCCTGCTCAGCATTTTCTGGGGATGTGCCAAGACTTTTCGAATCCTTTTTCAATAATAGCGCTAGCGATTTTGTTTGAAATACTATAAGATTTATAATTTAATGACAAATGAAATATTTGTTTATGATCATTATAGGATAGAGGCACAAAAATGAGTTATCGTTGGAATTGGCCCTATATATATATTTTACATAAGCTAAAATAGGCAATACATATCCATTTTCGAATGCTCCCATTCTCATGCCCACCTCGGTAGCGTAGATGGTAGCATGTCTGCCTCACGTTCAAGAGGTCCCGAGTTCGAATCTCGGCCAGGGTGGGTTACCTGGATAAGGTTTCATCCGGGGTTTTCCCTTATCCTTCAAGATGAATGTCGGGTAACTCTAAGCTCCATCGACCCTGGACTCATATGAGCATCATTTCACCCAATTCATTCACCGTCCGATATGACTTAACGTTGGAGGACGTAAATAACAAAAAAAGTACCCATTCTCGCTCACAATTACTTGATTCTTCGACATTTATACGTATACAACAACCTGCGCGCCATCTGTAACCTCCTACGTGTACTTAGTGTTTCATCAGATTTCCACTGTGTGTTGTTGCGGTCGCAGTCACTTAGTAAACCCGCGAACATTAAAACTGTTGATTTGTACTGGTTTTCCTTATTGCTATTTATTTTAGCTTTAAAATAATACTTTCTGTATCACGAACATATATCTTAGATAGAGGAGAAATTGCATGCCCTCGAAGATTTGAATATCCAGATTTAATTGCATATATAGGAATCATCTGAATCTGGAATATAAATAAAATTAAAAAATGGAGATTCTATTAAGTATCAAACTTGTATAGATGAATATCTTCTAGGATGACACCTGAAAATATTCAAGAAAATGTCATAATAGCAAACTACACCTTACTTCAAAATGTTTCGAAATTCTACATTTTGTCAAATATAAATCTAATTACTTGAATTAAAGTGCTAAATTTGCATAATAGTTTTATGACAAATGAAATACATAAGCTCTATCTGTAATGAATGCTCTCAGAGGTCCTTTTCATTCTGAAATAGTTCACATAACTGTAAAGTATTAGAGGTAGAGAAAATAAGCTACACATATAGATCTTGTTAAAAGATCTAACTGTAGTGTCATTAATCCTGTTAGTGCCTTTCTAGCCAATCCATGAGTTCAAAATTATAAATGTGATTACCTCGCAAAAGAACTTTCAACCAAAATTCGAACGACCGCCAATGCATTACACGTCACCTGTTTGTTGATGGGTGGAAAAAAAGTTAGACCAGCAGTAAACCTTTCTTACTTGGGGCACTCATCTTGCGGATGCTGTCCTGAACCATAAATATATACAGCAGCTCTATACCCAGCTCGGGATATCATTTGTAAACACCTGAGCTCTTCCGTACTAATGCCGGTTTTATATCACAACTAAGTGTACCTCCAGCTTAACGAGAAAACTAATAAATGAATAAAATCAGTAGAAGCTTAACATGTTTCAATTATATTTCCTTTGGTAGACTTTTCTTTTAAGACACAATAATTATTGTCGGATTTTATGGATTTTGTATGCAATATAGCTATAACTTACTACCGCCTACATTTAGATACGTTTACATCAACAGCACACATTGTTATTTCAAATTTATGGAAAATACTGTTAATAACTAAGGCAAACTATTACATCTATAGCAATTCCGCATTGCGCGTCAGCTGTAACATGCTACGTGTACTTCCTGTTTACTGAAACTTCCACCGCGTGTCGCTGTGGTCACAGGAAAGACGCGGGATATTTGAACTGTAGGTTTTTACACAGTTTTCTTGTTTGAGTTTTAGTTTTGGTTTAAAATAACACTTTCTTTACACGTCGTACATAGAAGGTAGGGAAGTGCTTGCATTCTATAAAGAAATTCATTGTACAGATTGTGCCACAGACACATATTTTGGTATCACCTGTATCCAAAAAATTGTTATATTCAGTCAAACCCAAATCTGGAAAGTCGGTTAAATACCAAATTTGTACTATACAAGTTCAGCAATTTCAAGGATGACCAGCGAAGGTGGTCAAGAACATTTCATAGTAAGACTAAAGCTAAAGTAAACGTCCCCGAAAATTTTCACCTCGTCAAAAATAACTACAATGATTTTAAGTCAAGTAACATTTGTCAGAATAGTTTATAAGATATTAAATGAACATTATAAATATCCTGGAAATGCCGTCTGAATTCCATTTCATTTTTGATGCTGCCATGTAGGTGTAACACCATTGGTTTATATCCGCCTGATACAAAATACCGTAAAGGGCCCTCAGAAGCCGCCCTTTGCTTTTATGTGCCACTATATGTCAATATGGCGTTTAATTCAAAGTACATACTTCTCATTACACAAAAATAAATATTTGTAACAAAGAAACTTCACTTATCTGAAGAAAATTATCTCAAATAGTAAATGTACACAGTAAAGCTATAAAATTCACATTGGAAACTGAAATTGATGGGCTTCTTCCTTCTCTGGATTTGAAGATAATAATAAATAATAAATTGGATTTTGGTATTTAGAGGAAGTCTACTCATATAGGTAATTATATAAAAATAAAACCTTCTGCACATAAATTTGCTGTTTTAATTGTTTGATTTATGGATTAATGAACATACCCCTGAATAAAGAGGTCCGATATGACTTAACGTTAGAGGATTTCCCTTAACCTAAAAGATGAATGTCTGGTAACTCGAAGCTCAATGCACCTTTTACTCATTTGAACATCATTTAATTCATCATCCGATATGACTTAACACTGTCTTAACATCATCCTCAAAGATGAATGTGGTAACTCGAGCACCATTCACCCAGTACTAGTTTGAAAATAATTACATTCATCATCCGTAATGAGTTCATATTGAAGGTTTTCCCTTATACTCAAAGACGACTGTCTGCTAAATCTAGGCTCTATGTAGCCTGTACTTATTACAACATCATTTCTTCCCTTGTCCGTTATGACTTAACGTTGCAGGTTTTCCCTTCTCCTGAAAGATGAATGTCTGGTACCTCGAAGCTCTAGGCATCCTGTACTCATTTGAACATCATTTAATTCATCGTCCCATATGACTTAACATTGGAGGTTTCCCTTATCCTGAAACACAAATATCTGGTAACTCTAAGCTCTATGTACCTTGTACTCATTTGGCCATCATTTCGTTTATTGTCCGATATGACTTCGTGTTGGGGCTTTACCCATATCCTGAGTGATGAATGCCTTCTAAATCTAAGTTCTATGTTCCCCGCACTCATATGACCATCATTTCATTCATCGGCCGATATGACTCAACGTTGGAGGTTTCCGATTATCCTGAAAGATGGATGTCTGGTAGCTCTATGCCTTTTGCATCCTGTACTTATTTGAAGATCATTTCTTTTATCATCTTATATGACCTAACGTTGGAGGTTTTCCCTCATGCTGAAATATTATGAAGACAGGTTAAACCGAATACATGAATGTGTGAATTAGGACATGAGACATGAGACAACCGATTCAGAGCGGAGTTATGTGACCAATGGTACGCTAGAACCTACTAGTGCCGAAAAAATGTTTCTTCTAACCTTAGAGGTTACGGAAGCTGTTAACGACTATCAGATATGCAAACTGTTCGATAAATCCATGTGTTTATTGTGGCCTAGTGGAGTATAGCATGCCAACGTGCTCCCATTCCTAACAGACGCGGCGCTTTACATAGTAAAGGCGGCAAAATCGATCCAATTATTTTACAGTAAGATAATGCATGTTACGTGTTTGGCCCATGATTTGAATCGAATTGCGGAAAAGTTTAGTTTAACATTTCCAGAAGGAGATACACTAATTTCCACGGTAAAGAAAATATTTTCGGAAGCGCCAACACGAACTACGTATTTCAAAGATAAAGCCCCTATTATAGCTTTGCCCCCTGCACCAATTTTAACACACAGGGGTACGTGGTTAGCTGCATGTATATACCACTGTGGCAATTTTCAAAGAGTAAGAATAGTGGCTAATAGCTTAGATAGGGTAGATTCTAAGGCAATTGAGAGCGCACAGGATGTTTTCTGATAATCAAATATGAGGTAAATTAGCTTTCATTAAATCAAATTTTACTGTTTTGGCTGATACCATAACCCGCCTTGAAGAAAGTGGCATGACATTTGATAAGTCTGTTGAGTTAATGAGGATTGCGGAAGAGAGGATACAAAATGTAAAAGGTGAGATTGGGGACAAAATTAAACAGAAACTAAAATTTGCGTTGGAAAAAAATAAAGGATAACAAAGAGTTTGTCAGAATTCTAATATCTAGCAGAAGAAAACTTCAAAACTGATATTTTTGAACAGGATTCAACAGTAAGTGACAGAGATTTTTCAAATATGCACCTATAACATCTGTGGAAGTGGAGAGAAGTTTCACAAAGTATAAAACAGTTTTAGTTGACAACCACCGTACCTTTACTTTTGATAACTTGAAGATGACCAACGCTAAGTAAGGTATGTTTTGGCTAATGGGTACAGAAACTTATTGTTTCATATATTATAAAATTTGAAATGACCTGATGAATCTTGAATTTATTATTTAGTAGCAATAATTACATTATGTACTAACAAAGTTAATTTTAAAATGTGGGTATTCGTACCATATATTCATTATTTGTCTATGACAGTTATTAACTTATTATGAAAGGAATTGTTAATTTTTAGGTCATTTTATTTACATTATATGTGAATTTTTTAATATTTTAAGGGAATTTTATAACTCATTATTAGAGAATTTTTAGGTCAACAACTTCCTGGCCCTGTTCATGACAAATGACATGGTTGCCTTGAATTTTCTGGAATGTTAGAAACCGTCTATAGCATAGATGATCAATAATTAGCTGGTACATAGCAAGTGATGGAGGCGGTTACAGTGCACAAATTAGGAAGGTTAAATTAATACAAACAATTTAGGTGACATTTATTTCGTATTCAGGGAGGCATCTTAGAAAACGTTTACGTTATTTGTTTTTATTTTTAGAGTACTTACATTCTTTTCCTGCTTAGCATTTTCTGGGGGTGTGCCAAGATCTTTCGAAATCTAAGATTTTGCCAATAATAGCTGAAGTGAATATGTTTGAAGTGCCATAAGTTTTATATTTTCATGACAGACTTAATATTTTTTTTGCGAGCATTATCGGATACAGTTACAAAAAGTTACTTTCCCTTGAAATTGGCTCTAAATATATAATTTAAATAAGCTAAAATCATCAATATATATATCCATTTTCGAATGCTTCCACTCTCACTCACAATTACTTGTTTCTTCGACATTTGCATGTATAGCTATTATTAGTTCTGACGAAATAAAACGCATTTGAATCTATGCCAAATCTAAAAAATACAGTTACTTATCTTAAAAAATTATGAATATTTGCAATTATTTTTTCTCGGTGTACACTATTACAGGTGCCATCTGTGAACCGGAAAGCACGGTACACTGAATGTTTCTTTGTGAGCGAACATGCCCTCCCTGGCCGAAATCTGTAAACTAAAATATTGTCTGTTATGGCACATATGTTTATAAGTACCTTTAGGAATTTTCAATCACACAGCATTCTCAAATCACTCATTCACAAATGCTTATATTTCCAGCTATTCCAAATTTAACATACCCCTTCACAGAAGCAGTCTTTTTGCCCATTTCCTTGTATGTGCAACAGGGACAGTTTATTTATTAAATATCTGGCACTGCGAGTTTCCTCTCTGCATACAACGTACTTAGTCACGTTAACATTCAGCAGATCTACTAGTTATCGGAAATATAAGCAACAATTTTTGAACGGAAGTGATTATTCCTTGTTTATCTCTTGGCAAAGGAACGATTGCGAAGTACCCAAGCCTTATATTGCACCAGCACACCAAATATTTCAATATTGCCCAAATCCTCCTACTCTCTGCTATTATTCTCGTAATTTTTAGACGAATCTTACAAAAATGTAAATCTACAATCATCTGTTTCTTCTTCTACTTTAACTGACCTCTAATACCCCTACGTGTTGACCGGGTATTGTTGTTCTTCTTAACCATTATGTGGATTGAGGAACGGAATCTCTGGATCAGTGAAAGAGAGAATCCAGGTTGGGTGTCTGGCAGGAGGACGAGAGAACTGAATGACAGAAGGAGGGTCAGATGAAATAATAGGAAAGAGGATTATGGAGCAATTTGTCGAATGTTCGCAGGGGAAACCAGAGGACCACGAGAAAACCTTCCGCAGCTCCGTTTTGTCCCCCACATATCTCAATTTGCTGTCTCATGTGATCGAACCCAGTCCGCCTTGGTGAGAGTCAAGCGGCCCAACCACGGAGTGGTTTTGTCTTTCTCATTGCTCTTTACGTAAATAGAGGATAACGTTTTAAATATTTGCTTACAAGAATGTGTAGAGAAAATCATATAAGTCAAGATATTTTAAGTTGCTCCACTGCTTGATCTGCTAACTGAAGTCGATTGCACACATATATAACTTAGGTTTTTGAAACTAAAGAGTTTTGCAGATGTAATTGTTATTTGTTTTTGTAATATGTGCTTAGTTTGAATAAACTACAGTAAGAGAATTTCCCGCTTCTAACATGTAAGGAGCTGCATCTGTGTGCATCAGTAGGACCCTCTCTTCTTTTACGCTATCTAGTCATAGTACCTTAAGTCCATCATTAATAAATCTAGCAATTGTTGAGCTTTTGGTTCCCTCCAAAGGTTTACAAGGAATTAAGTAGGGTTTTGCAGCTTCTAATTTGATCTTTCCCACTATTAGTCTAGCGATGAAACGGCCTGAAGCATCCGTCGTCTCATCAGCAGAAATCCATATAGGTGCGTTGCCTATGTCAATCCTGATTTTTTCTAATACATCAGTGTAACAAAAATGCAAGTAATTCTACTTGATAGTGGACTCGTCGGGAATGTCGTTGCAGTATTACTGTAAGAAATGTTTAATGCAGGTACCTGATATTTGTCCGGGGTATGTAAGCTGCAAACAACGCCATACACAGTTATTTTAAAATCCACTATTAGATAATGTAGGCTATCACTGCAATTGAATAAGTAGTATCTACTTCTTTAAAGAAACTCGTTTGCTTTTAATATTAAAATTGCTTCATAGATGTTGTGCAATTTGAGATTTCATCATACATCCACATGTTTGGCAGACGACTGTTTTTCAATCGTTTATTAAGGCACTATCAAGAGAAATCCACGCTTTTAGCTATGAAGACAACGAAGACGCAACCGGTGCGATGGCTAAATTAAATGTGAGTGGCTTTTGTAAATTATGAAATGTTCCACTTTTGAGAACAAGGAGGAAAAATGTTTTAAACAAGTCATTGTTGTCGGAATCAGACTTGTATAATTTAGCTTTGACTGCAGTGGAAATGTGTAGAATTGAGTACACTGAATGAGAAGCACAATAACAAAGTTGGCATGGTTTCTTCTTTCTTGCTATGTAGCGAAAGTTAATGGAATTATGGAAAACTTATAATAATTCAGAAAAAATATTAAACTGTATAAAATCATGTACTATATATAGTGTGAAATATGTATTATATCTCAAAATATGTAAACATATGTGTTCACTTTTATCTGTGGTTTTACCGCACATTATTTGACGTCATAATTAACATCGCTGATGGAGCGACTTTATATACGATTCCCCTAGCGGCTGGCGCTCGAATTTGATGTGCTGGAAGCAGCTTTTAGGACTCCCTCTACCGGCAAGTAAATATGCTATTTGAGGGGTTGGTCCTGTCTGCGTAATATAAAGGTGCGTAATTTATGACTTTTTGTTTGTAATTTTACGTCTTCCAACGTTAAGTCACATCGGACGGTGAATGAAGTGGGTGAAATGATGCTAAAATGTGTCCAGGGACCATGCAGCTTAGATCTACCCAACATCCGTCTTTCAGGATAAGGGAAAACTCCGGAAAAACCTTATCCAGGTAACTCAGCCCGACCGAGATTCAAACTTGGGACCTCTTGAACGTGAGGCAGACATGTTACCATCGACGCTACCGAGGCGGGTATAATTTCAGCTGGTGCGAAGATATGATAACTGTTGTAGTTTGTTTTCATGAATGTGAACACTAAATGACGGATAAATACAAGCAATATCTTTGTATATGTATATGCCTACACCGTGTACCCCGCATGGCTTGCGGGCACCCAAGGTAACGCAGGAGCTAATCCCAACAGAAGCTAAAGTTGAGCTCCACATATTCTCCTAAGCTGTTTGACATCAAAATTACCAACCTAAATTTCAGAAACAAAACACCAGGGTGCTAGGCATTGCATCCTATCCTTTCATTCTCAAGGTACAGTTACTGTATCCTTATAAATAAATTCCAACCTTAAAACCCACCAGACACCCTACAACATCCGGAACAAACTTTACCTGCGGTTAAACCCAAAACGGGTGGACATGCAGCAAAAACCTTCTGGGTAAATACAGCCAGCCAGCACGACGAGCTAGCGAGTTGTTTGTATATTCATTGCTATCCAAAGCATCTTTACAGCTATGCTATTTAGCATATATAGTTGTGATATAAGTCTAAATAAGTAAAGGAATTTTAAAAATGGAGTGAGACGGTAACAAAAGCGATGTGCATGGTTGGGTTCATTTGTGACTTTCGTTTTGCTGCTAAAGATTATTGTGTACCCCTATTTAGTAGTAGACATTAATAGCATTAGAGACTTCCTACATTTAAAAAAATTAAAACTGTTAGCATCTGTTCGCATGGAAATGCAAAACGACAAATATATAGATCTTGATGAATTTCTGTTGATTGTCATCTTTTAAAAATGAAATTTAATCGCCAAAGCTGTCCCTAAAGATTCACTTAACTTAATCAGACATGTTTGGTAATTTGATTGTGGTTTGTGAGAATGCAGTCAAAATTTATTTACCACTTCAGACATTGTGTTAATCCTTCAAAATCTGTAACATTTGGCATTCTCCAAGAACTTCGGTTGTTAACATAATTAATAGTTCTAATAACTGAAAACTGTCAATAATTCCGTGCTTATGTTACTGTTTGATAAAAAAATCCTGCCTAATAAATGCCTGAATTCTATCATACCATTAGTACAAAAGAAACAGAAGTAAAACAGAGAATATTCTTGAATGGTTAGTTATCAAAATCATCTGGATCCCTGGACAGAGCACTATCATTGTAAACTGTAAAATGTATCTATTTATAAAAGGAGACAAGAAATGATAGTAAATTGGTAGATATTCAACTCAGAAGGCAGTAGCAAGAAAATATAGGAGCTGCAAAGATCTATAAGATATGCTTACGATTAGATTAACTTCCTTACTACTGCACAAAGTGATGATCCATGTTGTAGTTGTAGAAAGATGTGTTAATTTTTTGTTGTATTAATGAGAAAGAAAATGACACGTTACCATAGTTTTTATAGAAGGAAGACCTACATGGACATATTAAACCCACTAATATTATAACTTACATTGCTTGACTATTTCTTCCAAAGCTACGCAACAAAATAAAAATAATAGATATAATATATAATCAAGTAATCCCAAATGAAAGAAAGAAAACCTTAAGAAGAGCTCTAAGTAAAAGCTTTACGGACGGCAGACGCTAAATTATTTTTTTTAAGCGGCAGTACATTACTGCAGACTTTTCTTCAAAACCTTCATGGGTCATCCTTGATTAAAATAAATGAAATAAAATATAGAATAAATATAAAAATGTAATATAGACGATACTATATAGAAATATGATATAGAAAGGGAATATTTATATAAAATAAATATTAATTTTACTCAAGTCTTACACCTAAGGACTGACCATTCCCCCCTAACCCGGCTATTGAGCTTTAAGAACCTGGAAGGTCAGACAGCACGCTGGGTTCAGAGGCTGCAGGAGTACGACTTCACCTCGGAACATCGCAGAGGGAAGAGCCACGGTAACGCAGACGCTATGTCCCGAAGACCCTGTACAGAAGAGTGCGGTCAGTGCATAAGAGTGGAAGAGAAGGAGCGCGCCGCAGCAGTCCGAGTAGTCACGGCAGTGCCTGCGGATGGCTGGGATAGCGCAGGCCTGAGGAGGGAGCAGCTGGCGGACGCAGACTTGGGGCCACTCTTGTGGGAAGTGGAGGCAGGGACAAGACCAACCTGGGAGGGCATCGCACCGAGGAGCGCCACCTACAAGTGGTACTGGGCCCAATGGGACCCGTTGAAGACCAGAGAGGGCGTGCTCTTCCGGGTATGGGAATCACCCGATGGGAAGACGCAGAGGGAACAGTTGGTACTTCCCCAGTAAGGTCCCGGAAATCTTGGAAGAAGTGCACGCCGGTACTTCAGGAGGACACCTGGAAGCGAACCGAACTACTGACAAACTACGGCAGCGCTACTACTGGCTTAGGCTCCGAGCAGACCCTGAGAGATGGTGCCGTCAGTGACACGTGTGCGCGGTGAGTCGCGGCCCCCAGACTAAGAGCCGGGGTCGCATGCAGCTGTACAACGTCGGAGCGCCATTCGAACGAATCGCCGTTGACATTGCTGGACCGTTCCCAATATCCGAGCGAGGCAACAAGTACCTGATGGTGGTCGTGGACTACTTCACTAAGTGGCCGGAGGTGTATGCCATCCCGAACCAGTAGGCAAAGACAATTACAGGCTGCCTCGTGGAGCAAGTGTTCTGCCGATTTGGGGTGCCTTGGAGCTGGTTTCTCCCAGCCTGGTATTTCTGGAGTCTCATGACTACTTTATTTCGCATTCAAATATTGGCTGCTATCAAAGTTAACGACATTAGAAGTCTACGCAATCAAAAATTATTACTCAAGTTCCTCACGACGCATGACGTGTATGTGTGTTTCTTGTAGGAGGTTAATACGCATAATTTTTCAGCCCTGTATAATTATGATCATGTGGTTAACTTGGGCCCAAAAGTTAGAGGCACGGCCCTGCTCTATTGCTATTGTATCCGGTCTTCTGACTTTGAATTAAATCCCTCGGGGAGCGTCGTATCGACTGTGCTGGATAACATTGCTCTGATTAACGTTTATGCTTCCTCCGGTTTCAATCGACGACAGAAACGTGAGCAGTTCTTTCAACAGGCATTGACAGCTCATTTACTATCAGGTAAAGAGTGTATCATTGCAGGGGATTTAAACTGTACGCTTCAGGTTAAGGATCAGAAAGATACTGCCAATCTAAGCCCGATGCTTCTGTAATTATTGTCGCAATTACATCTTCGTGATGCCTGGGGGCTGCAGCATGGTAATACGGTGCAATTCACCTTTTTCCGAGGTGCCTCAGCATCCCGACTGGATCTTTTTTATTTATCTGACACCTAGGGTCCCCGTTTCCAGCGCCTTGATGTTCATCCCATTGCCTTTAGTGACCACCACGCCGTTACGTGTGCCCTGCAACTCACGGCTCTAAGTCTAGATATTGGAAGGATTTACTGGAAAATCAATTCAAACCTATTTAAGGATGAGGACTGTCGGTTGCGTTTTGCTACAAGATGGGCAGCTTTAAAATCCTCGTATTACTGTGCCTACCGCAAGTCAAAATAGTGTGCCGTTACAGCAAAACCGGCCATTAAATAATTCATCAAAACAATTAGTTTTGAGAAGACCCGTGAAAGAAGTGAGGTGTTGCAATGTTATAATGAGGCGCTTTGGAAGCTACATGAGCAGCATTATCGAGGTGCCGAGGTTGCTCCGGCTGTCAGGAGAACAAAGGAAATAATTAAAATCAAACAAGATCAAATTCTGCAGGGTTTCGCCTTTCGGTCCCCCTTGACGCACGCTCTCTCCGATGAACAGGCCTCCATTTATTCATTGGCCAAGGCACGCACCCATGGACAGGCCCACTACATTTCATCGCTCACTGACGCTGCTACTGGTGTGGTGTTACATGGGACACGCCAGTTACTGCCTTATCTTCAGGAGAAATACCACCGCCTCTTTGGCGAGGCTCAAGCGGAACCCATGGCTAGCTCGGCGGCCCCGAGTAGGCCCGTGGCTCACATTAGTCTGTCCACGGTGAAGAGTCTACAAGGTCCCATAACGGAACGAGAGGTACATCAAGTGGTGCAACATTTGAAACGCAATAGAGCGCTTAGTCCGGATGGTCTTTCTTGTGAATTCTATCTTGCATTCTGGCCGATAATTAAGGCTGAGTTTGTTGCAGTGCTACAGGAATAATGGGATGGAGGCTGGTTTCCAGAACATTTCGCGGATAGAATTATAATTTTACTCCAGCTTAAACACTGTGCCCAGGCAGCCTTAGGCTTTCGCCCAATAACACTGCTGCATTCAGATTACAAAATCTTTGCAAAGCTTTTGGCCAGCAGACTAAAACCAGCGTATGAGGAGGTGCTCCATGTTAATCAAACAGCTCTTCAACGCAAGAATATTGTTGGTGACCCTGCGAAATTAAGAGATGTGGTCGTCCATCTTGAGCAGCACCATTGTTCCTTGGCATTAGTTAATCTGGATTTTCATAAAGATTTTGATGGAGTTCAGCACTGGTATATCTGGCGGTGTTTGCGCGCAGCTGGGGTACCTCAAAAAATGATAGCGACGATTCAAGGGTTTTATCGCCAAGCGTCGTCAACAATACTTTGCAACGTCTTTTTGTCGACACCTATTCCAATACGACAATCAGTCAGGCAGGGGTGTCCTTTATCTATGAGACTGTTTGTCTTGACACTCAATCCATTGCTCCAGATGCTACAAGATACACTGCAAGGCTTAACTGTGTAATGTTTTCTCTTAATTGGACCCAGAGACTCAACGCGCTACGTTTTAACTTAAATGAAGATCGCTCTCGAAATCTAATGTTGTTGCAACGCGTCTGGTTGCAAAAACTGCGCTGAAAGGCAGTTTTCATGCGCTTCTAACAATTTAAAACAACTAATAAAATAAATTTTCACAAATGCTGCTATAAGACCGCCTGACCTGTTCCTCTCGGTGTCACGTATATAACATAAGTTTATAAGTAACATAAGGTATTACAATGACTATACTTTCTCAACTCATTCCTACACATTCCAAACTTAAGATACAGGTTTAGAGAAGTAATTACATACGCTTGTAAATAAGCTATAGTCACGTGTGCATAAAAAGTTGATCAACTCTTGTCGTCTTTAAAGCTGTATGCTGAGCCCTTGCAATCAAAAGACAAACAGTAATGGCGGCTATCGTTTTTAAGATAGAACCATATTCCAAAGTTGAAACTAAAGACAAAGAACATATCAAAGTTTCTATTTGAGATAACGCAAAGTAATACCATGTACACTCCCTAATTATATTTTAAGAGTTCAAGGGGACAGAATTCCTAAAAAAAAGTTAGAATGAAGAGTACTTCTAGGACCCTTCCCACAGTATTCAGGCTACACCGTTTATTACACAAATATACCGAACAAACGTCAAAAAGAACTTTTGTCAATAAGAGCGGAATATCAAAAGTTTTAGGTACTTTCATGACTATAAACATATACTTCATCCGTCATAATTGTATACAAGTACAAAATCGAAGTTAGCATTGTGTGAATTACCCTGAACACATATTTCACTTCAGCAAAAAAAGTCAATATTTATCCATTTTTTGAATGCTTCCGTTCTCAAGCACAATTGTTTGTTTCTTCGACATTTGTGTGTATACTTTCTTAGCTATTCTTAATTCTTAAGATATAACAGGCATTTAAATCTATGCTAAACCTAAAAAACACAGTTACATATCTTACAAAACGTTCTATATATCTGCAAAGATTGCGGAATTCTCAAGCATTACATGGAACCAGAGGGCAAAATATTTGAAAATTGACTAAAGCCTTCTGCAATCTGTTATTATTCTTGTACTTTTAGTAAATACTTAAAAAAAACGTGTATCGACAATTTTCTGTCTCTTCTTCTTGTTCTTCTTTAACTGTCTTATATCTCTACGTGGTGTCCGTTATTGTTTTTCTTCTTAACCCTTATGCTGGTTCAGGAACGGAATCTCTGTATAAGCGAGAGAGAGGATCCAGAATGGGAGATCAACCCGTTGCCTGGTATGAGGGAGAGAGTATTGGAAGACAGAAGCAGGGTGAGATGAAATGACAGAAAAGATGATAATGGGGCAATTGAAGGAATGCTTGTGGGAGAAACAGAAGGACCTGGAGAAAAGCCGCCCTGTCACCGTGTTGTCCACCACTTATCTCAATTTTCGATCTTTTGGGATCGAACGCAGACTGCCTTGGTGAGAGTCGATCGCCCCAACCACACAGCCACGGCGCGGCGATTATCTATTCCAATGCAGTTTACGTGAATAGAGGAAAAGGTTTCTAAACTTTTGTTTACCTAATCAGAAAGCTTTATTCGATTTCATACAATTAATTTTAGTTTCTCGAAACTAAACTGTTTTGCAGATGCAGTTGCTATGTGTTTATGTAATAGATTACGGTCCGTTGTCAGGACTAAGCGAATGTCAGCTTTTGGCGCTTTTCATATGTTTCTTCAAATGTGCGGTAAAAGGACATTTGCATATCAGTCAGCAGTCATGCTGCTCCCATCGTCTAGGTTTGTAGTAGCTGTATGGCCCTTGCGTCACAAATTTTATAAATAATTATCCGTAAATTAATTACATGTCCTTTTTTGTAATTTACCTCCTTCAACGTTAAGCCATATCGGACGTTGAAATGGGTGAAACGCTGTTCCAACGAGTACGGGATCCTTGGAACTCAGAGTTACCCATCATTCGTCTTTCAGGAGAAGGGAAACGCCGGAAAACCCTATCCAGGTAACTCAACCTGACCGAAATTCGAACTCGGGACCTCTTGAACGTGAGGCAAATACGCTACCATCTACGCTACCGAGGTGGCCGCAAGTATTGAATTTCCAGAGATAAATGAAGATATCAAATATTAGGTATTCTGGAAATGGTAATGAACCCACCTAACAAACGCCACATTGCACTAAAATCACATGGATATAATCATGATTATCTTCGAATTTAAGTACAAAGAAGATATTTTCCAAATTTAACATTGAATTCATATTATAAGTAAGCCAAAATCGTTGATATTTAACAATTTTAGAACGCTTCAGTTCTCAAGAACAAGGGTTTTTTTTGACGTAGTGTGTATGCATTCCCGCTACTCTTAGCTTTCAGAAAATGAAGAATAAAAACTGAAGAATACAGTTACATAACTTATAAAATTTTGAAAAGCCTTACAATTTTCTTCCTCGGTATGAGAGATTACAGGTAGAGTCTACTCTAGACAGCAAAAGGCGGTTTTTTGATATTTTCATTGGTTCTGAGCTAAAAGCTTTTCCTTTCAGAGAATCGGTACTTGAAATATTGTCTCGCATTTAGAAGTATCTTTAACTTTAGTTTTACTGCGGAGGTGATTCAGCGCTGCGAACAGTTTTGATCTGTTGTTCCTATGCCCCCAAATGGAACATCCCCTAGGGGAAGACGGGGAAAGATAGGGGGGGGGGGCTATAGGTAACATAAGGTGTTACGAAAACACTACATTCTCGAATCATTCCTCCACACTCCAGACCTAAGATACAGGTTTAGAGAAGTAATTACTCTCCTTTGTACATAAACCTTACACATAGTCACATGTCATAAAAATTTGGTTGGCTCTTGTCATATTTTATGCTCTATGCTGAGCCTTTGTAATCATTAGAAAATCAGGAATGGGGAGTTGCGTTTTTAAGATATAACCATATTCTAAAATTAAAACTAATAGCAAAGAACATTTCCAAATTGTTTAATGAGATAACATAAGTTTATATAATGTAGACTGCTTAATTATATTTTATGATCTACAGGCGAAAGAACTCTTTCAAAGGTTAGTGACAATGTAAGGTAACACTCAGACTTTCCCAAAATATTCAAGCTACACATTTCCTTATGCAGATATACAGAACACACACTATCATGGCCAAATCGCTAGATATAATGTACACAGTTGAAGAAAACCCAAATTGGATCTCTTTTGGAGGTATAAATCACAGTGTAATTATTATTGTCAACTCTTATTCTCTGCTGCAATATTTCGCTCCAACCTTTAAAGCTTACTTACTTCTAGTTAGTGCTAGAAGGATTGTGTTCAACATAAAACTTCGACCCCGAGAAGTAGCAGAAATCCTAGTTTTGAGAATCTCTGAAGAGATAAAGCGGGTTTCTGCATAATCTCATTGTGGGGGTATCTGCGAATTGTGAATAAGGTAAATCTAAAGTAAAATAAAACTTTGTTTATAAGGTTATAGCGATTAACCCAAAAATATAACATTTTACTTGTCATTATTTTATGCAGGTACCAATTGAAAATTCGGTCACTTCAAACCACATTGGAAATCCCATATACCTTACAAAATTACAATCTTCTATATATTCATTTTAGAATGAATCCATTCTCACGCACGATTACTTGTTTCTGCGACATTTGTGTGTATACGCTCTTAGCTGCTCTCAGGCTTCACGAAATAAAACGCACTCGAATATATGCTAAACATAACGAACACAGTTATATATCTTAAAAAAAACTTCTTAAATAATTGCAATTCGTCCTTTCTAGTATATGATATTACAGGAAGTGCCATCTGTGGACAGCAACTGGAACTTCCGTTGTTTCTGAGCCAACATGTTTTCCTGAAGGATATCTGTATACTAAAATATTGTCTGGTATGTGAGTAACTAAACGTATTGAAAATTACACTATATTCTCAAATCACTCATTCACAACAATTTATCTTCCCAACAATTCCAAATTTAGCATACCACTTCACAGAAGTAGTCTCACTGCCGCTTTCGGTGTAGTTGCAACAAGGATAGAGGATATTTTAAAAAGCGCACACGACGGTTTTTCTCTCTGGATACAAAATAATAAGTCACGTCATATTCATTAGAGCTAACAGTTATTTCCAAATGTAAACAATAAAAACAACATGACCGCAGTATATCTTAACCCACACAATCGTGACTTTGCAATTTCGTTGTTCTTGTCTGTACCTATGGTGACGCTGTTTAAGCGCGCCGCTAGTACTTTGTGGCATGACAAATGGGGGATCAAGCATGAGTATTTGGCAGGGAAAAGGAAAAACAAAAAGGAAATCAGAAAGTAGAAAAATGCGAGTGTAGAAGAACACTTCCATTGTCCATTCATAATTACTTGTACTTTAAAGCATGTTTAAAAGAAACATTAACAGTTGATATTTCTAACCTGTAAGAGTAACCAAGTTGTTTTAAACGAACAGTAGTAAAATAAAGGTAATTTAAGGGTAAGCGTTTATGTAAAAATGCAATGAATTAGCTACTTTCACGTACAAGTGAAAATGCACGGCACGGAATGTGCAGTTTGCACATATATTAACTCTCTGTAACCATTTACTTTCAGCAAGTTGTATACGAAATGGTTAAGGAAATGACTTTTTAGTGCAACGCTAATTGTCATATTTAAGAAGTTGGAAAACCCCACTAAAATCTCACATTCCACTAAACAGTGTCCAGCTTGCTGATGACATTTGGTGATTATACACAAACCCTCTGAACTCGTAAATCTGAGGGACCGTATTGCTAAGCAGTATAACAACATAAGGTTTCAATATGGCTGCTAAATAATCTTGCAATATAAAAACTGTATCTACATGAAATCGCAGAAAGCTAATTCAATGACTTATGTACAGACTTTTATAAAAATAAATATGATCTCACTTGAAAATGTATGTTTATCTTTCAGCTTGGCAGAACATTTCAGAAAAGTCATTGATTTATATTTTAGAGAATCTAAAATAACAGTAGAATAACCCAGCCGTAAGATATAATATTATTCACAACTGCAGATATTTTCTGACTTATAGGAAGGCGAAACTAATGGAAACAATGACTACAGACTAGTTTCATACCTATTGGTCCTTTTTGCGACGCGCACACACATATTAGAATGTCATCTCCTGCCGTCATCTTATACATCCAAACTCGACAGTTACAAGAAAGTAACACATATTAACAGCAAGACCCATGCTTATTTCCCCGCATTACATTAACTCTGGAGCCTTTGTCCTCCTACTTCCTCCGCACCCAATGTTATATTTCGATCCAACGCTCTATTACTTTGTATCGCTATATGCCTCCGCCATTTTCCTTAATTTCCCTCTCGCCCCTTCATCTCGTTGTCTATTACCATCTGTTTATGCAACTATAATGTAAATTGAGGTTTTTTAGTCAGCTTCTTCTGATGCGCTTGTTACACAATCGTTTGGCAACTGGTTCATGTACACGAATAATAGAGTTAAAAAAAATTGTTATATCCTTTAAACATTCACATTAAATTGTTTTATAAATATCAAGGCTGTGTGAAATGCAATTTTTGTATCATTTTAATGCAACACTTTGCAAAACGAAATATAAACGCTTAACTGATTAATTCCCTTATTTACTTTTTTGCGACGTACCAAACGATTTGGCCCCCCAACAATTTGAGAGGTTGGTACGCTGCAGGTACCAGAATTGAATCTTGGGACCGGCCATTCCAATAATGTGTTTTACATGGCTCCCCGTGGTTGCCTAGGATTGTTTCTATTTTATATCGAATTTTAGTTTCTTCGTTTCCTATCATTTCAGTCCTCCCGTAGGGGAGGGGATCCGTGTCCTTCAGCTGCCAAAGTGCCGGCGCTGCGGACCCTTAGCACTCGTGGTACCTCTGACGTTACTAGAGGAACCTCGGGCCGAACATACCGAGCCCCTCCCGTAGGGGAATTGTTCGGATTGGGTTGGAATCGAGGGGGCAGTGTGTTCCTGAAACCCAAGGGTAAATGGGTACTTCCGGCCAGGCTACGGCCGCCCGGAGGAGAGGGTTGCCTGAATAGTCCCGGGTACTCGCCTGCAGAGCTAGTAGAAGGTGTGCTAGATCACCATTCGGCCCCACCGAGGTTATCGGTAGTCTTCCCTGCGGGGTTGACGCGCGTAAGTGGCGTATCCACTTCCATCCCGTCTTGACGTTGTGCTCAGCGGGGGGGCTTTTTAGACTCAAGGTATTGCCCTATGGAAAGAGCCCCGGATTTTTCCATCGCTCCCGGGTAGAGGGAGTCCCGGGTTCTTGGTCCTACGGGTCCAGGACTAATGGGAGTAGAGACCCTGTATTTAACTTATCATTTCAGTCCAAATCGGATCGGTAATTGGTCGGTCTCTGACAGATGGAGGCCTCTGCTGAGTCGTCTAAAATATGCTGAGTTCTCCATGTGTTACAGAATTTCGAATAGTCTGTCTCCTTGATCTAATTTTCGCCACTTTTACGCAACCGTGCCTTTACTGTTTCTTTTTCCTGTTGTTTTGCAAGTATACACAATGCACACAAAAAGTTAGGCCCAAGGTGGGACTCGAACCCTCTACTGTCAATACGGCAGGACGCCAGACATACACTCCAGCGACCGAGGCTCGTGTTTCTTAAAAGATGTGCGAATTTTCGAAAGCGTTGATTTTGACAAAATTGGCGCTAGTGATTTTGATTAAAGTACCAGAGGTTTAAGATATATTCATGACAAATGAAATGCTTGTCCTGAATTTTCTGGAATGTTAGAAACCGTCTATAAGATAGATGATCTATAATTAGCTGGCACATCGCAAGTGATAGAGGCGGCTAAAGTGCACAGAAAGGAAGGTTACCTTAAAACACACAACCAATGCGAAATTTATTTCGTGTTCCTGGAGGCATCTTAGGAATAGTGTACGATATTTTTTTTACTTTTACGGTACCTACATTCTTTTTCTGCTTAGACTTTCCTGGGGATGTGCCAAGATTTTTAGAAATCTAACAATTTGTCAATAATAGCTGGAGCGGATATGTTTGAAGTACCATAAGTTTTATATTTTCATGACAAACGGCATATACCGGAAAGCACGAGTAGTATATAAAGGCTTTTTCCAGATCACTTTGCATAAATGGAGGGGAGGGGGGTGTGAGGACCACCCAAGATGTTGCAGGTGGTATGGAAACATGTCACAACTTGCATTCCCAGGGGGCTTTTTTTTTAATGGAAGCCATAAATTATTGTAAATGTATGTTACAGATAGAGACTTCGCGACATCAGACGTCTGTGGAAGGGGGAGATGAGATCGGCCACCTGTTACTAGACAAAGATTATGTGGGAGAAAACACTGAAATCCATTCCCAGAGATTTTTAAGGGATGTCATAAATTATTGTAAATGTATGTTTCAGATAGAGACTTCGAGACATCTTGTGTCTGTGGAAGGGGGAGATGAGATTGCCCTCCTGTTACTCGTCAAAGTTTATGTGTTATGGAAGGGGGCATACATGTCTCGTGAGATTGTCCCGAACCCGTTGGGACATTGTTAATAATGTTGGGGTTGTAACACAAATTAGCGTCACATAAAGTTTTACCCAACCCCACACAACCGCAGTAAGAGGTGAGGGTTCTCTATCCTTCGCTACATCTGTCGTCTGTGGAAGGGGGAGATGAGATCGACCACCTGTTACTTGGCAAAGATTATGTGGGAGAAAAACACTGAAATGAATTCCCAGAGATTTTTAAGAGAAGCCATCAATTATTGTTTCCAGCATCCAGAGAGAAGCAAGGACTCTGGAAAATCCGTCCCCAACTTGTAACATTATCCATGACAAAGATTATGCGTTCATACTTTAAACTTATTTTCACTTTGTTTTTAATCGCGTTACGAATGTTTTCTTCTCTCGTTTACTATGATTACAATGTGCGCCTTCTTAGAACTGCTTATGACAAAACGTTTTTTATTTTCTTCATGGGGCTTAAAGATACAGAGTTTGAATTTAGGTGAAACATTTCATTTACGTATACATTATTCTTAATACCTGCTAATATTCTAAAGCATTTGCGCTAGCTTCTTTTTTTTCTGATCTATCTGCGAACTGATTTTCGTGAGATAATTAGATAGAGGATTACTTAATATTTCAGACTCAAAAGTATACTCTGGAAGCGATTGTTTCACGCACACCTTATTGTTATTTCGAATATATGTAGCTAATATGTGTAGTTTTTCTTTATTATTGTGTAATTGCTACATGTTTCTTTTATTAAAGATGGTGAACCAATGTCCGTGCAGGAGGATCTCCAGCGTCCAGCAGCACCAGAGGTTTCAGCGCGAGACCCGAAGAGGCTCCGTCACACCAGCAGCGAAGAAGACCGCATCCCTCCCGCATCCATCAGGAACACAGGAAACCGGAGGGAGGAGGAGGCAGTGGCGGGGCCTTCAGGTCTCTGCAGGCCATCTCCTTCATCATCATCATCATCATCATCATCATCACCGGCAGAAAGGGTATGTAGAAATGATCATTTTGACCTAGAATGCAAAACTATCGAGTCAGCATTCAAGGGTCGTATTTTCAACAGCAAAATTGAAAATACGGCGGGAATAATGGTCCCCAGCGAGTTTCTGGATGAATGCAAGAGTCTTGTTATTAGAGAAATTGAATCCACATTAAAGAGGAGCATATCCGGATTAAAGATGAGTTGTTCACTGAACGTCGATTACTTAATTCAGACACCTGCCCATGAAAACGTGGAATCGGTTTATTTTAATTCCAAGACTAAAGAGATCCAGCAATCAACTAACGTGAATGATATCTTCCGTGCAATGAAAAATGAAATTTTAGAAAACCTAGCCTGTTTTGAAGGCCAAGCAAGTTCAAAGACTTTGTTCGCAATCCACTCGCTAGTAAACAGTGCAGCAGAATATAATCCTCTTCGCGCTTCAGGGTATATTGAGTTGCCTGCATGCATCAGGAGGAAGAATGCTATTCTTAACATTAAGAATAATGATGATTTTTGTTTCGCTTGGTGCATGTTGGCTTCAAAATTTCCCGCTAAGATAAATAGATGTCGTCCATCATCGTACCCTAGGAACTTGCTATTCAAAGCATTCAATTATGAGCAAATTACATTCCCATTTCCAATTGATCAAATTGAACGATTTGAGAAGCAAAATCCTGATGTATCTATAGCTGTATTTGCTCTAAATGCCAACAACTCGGTGGAGTCTATTCGCAAGCCATCAGAGAGGAAGGCTAGCCAGGTTAACCTGCTGATCATCGATGATGGTGATAAGTCTCATTACTGCCTCATTACCAACATATCGAGGCTTATTAGAAGTCAGATAACTGCAAAAAGCAAGAAAATGTGGCTATGCGAGGCATGCATGACAAGGTGTCCTAATGAGGATGCCTTGAGATTGCATAAACTGAAATGCAATAAATGTCAGACACTCAAAATGCCTGCGCAGGGTGAGAGTTTATCGTTTAATGCATATTCCAAGTCTGCTCCTGTACCTTTTGTTATTTATGCAGATATCGAATCTGTTTTGAGGAAGGTTCACTCATGCGAGCCCTCAGACGCAGAGAGCTGGACCCGATCCATACAAGAGCATGAGGCGATATCTATAGCGTTGAAAGTTATATGTAGGCATGACCAGTCATTGTCACGATTTAAGCTCTTCAGAGGTGCTAATGCACTCGATGACTTCTTCACTGAACTTAGGAAGATTGGTGATGAAGTCATTGAGGTATACAAGCAAATTATACCACTGCAAATGACACCTCTGAATGAGCAGGATTTCGCCAATGCTGATCAATTTCATATATGCAGGAAAGGTTTTGCTATAGATGATATCAGGGTGAGGGACCATTGCCATATCACTGGAGCATATCTCGGAGCGGCGCATAATGCTTGCAATTTGAATAGGAAATTGCCGAACTTCATTCCAATTTTTTTTCATTGCTTAAGCAATTATGATAGCCACTTCTTGATAAGGCACATGGCTTATGACAATGGGAACATTTCGTGTATAGCACAATCTTCTGAACGTTATATTGCATTTAGCAAAAGGTATAGGGGCTTAGAATTCAGGTTCCTCGACAGCTACAAGTTTCTTGATGATAAGTTATCCAACCTAGCTGATATGCTAGATGACGATGACTTCAAGGTCACTAATGCCGAGTATTCGAACCCAGAACACCTGCAGCTAATGAAGTGCAAGGGAATATTTCCATATACTTATCTAGATTCTGTCGAAAAGCTCCAAGAAGAGGAGCTTCCACCCATCGAGCTTTTCGATGGTATTTCGGAAGAGGAATATGCCCATGCGCTTAAGGTGTGGAGCACATTCAACATAAAGAATCTCGGGGAATATAGTGATCTTTATTTGAAGACAGATACGCTTCTTTTAGCGGATGCTTTTGAAAAGTTTAGAGACTTGTCACTGGAGATGTATCATCTGGACCCAGCATGGTACTACACCTTACCATCGCTAGCTTTCGACGCCATGCTGAAAACAACTGGAGTCGAATTAGAGTTACTATCGGATCCCAGTATGCTAGAATTTTTCGAGAAAGGTATTCGTGGGGGTCTTTGCACAGCATCAAAGCGCTACTCCAAAGCCAACCATGAATATATGGTAGACTATAAGCCTGATCAAAAAAGGAACTTTCTAGCATATTTGGATGCGAATAACTTATATGGGTGCTCAATGGCAAAAACTTTACCGCATGGCAACCTGAGATGGCTTGAGAGGAATGAAATAGAGAGCATAAACTTCGCCAGGATCCCCGAGGACTCCAAGACAGGATATGTTCTAGAAGTAGATCTAGAGTATCCTGACCATCTCCACGACGCCCATAATGATCTTCCTCTCTGCCCCCAGAGTGAGATACCACCCGGCAGCCAATACAAGAAACTGATTGCAAGTCTCACTGACAAAAGCAAATATCTCTTGCATTATAAAACCTTGCAGCAGTGCTTAGAATTAGGGCTGATATTGAGACATATCCATCGGGTGGTATCGTATGACCAAGCTAAATGGCTTAAGGTTTATATTGACCTTAATGCCAATAAGCGAGCCAGGGAAACTTCTAAGTTTGGTCAAAACCTCTGGAAGAAAATGAACAACGCTGTGTACGGCAAGTTTATGGAAAACGTGCGTAACCACCGTGATTTCCGTATAGTAACTGCCTGGAAGCAAGCACGGAAATATACGGCACGTCCAACGTATATAAGGAGCATTCTTTTCCATGAAAACTTGGTTGGCATAGAGTTGGCTAGAGAGGAGATCCTCATGAACAAGCCAATCTATATTGGTCAGGCGATTTTAGACATCTCAAAATTTATTATGTATGATTTTTTTATCATGTAATGAAACCCCATCTGAATGATCTTGTCCTGGATTATATGGACACAGATTCATTCATTCTGGAAACAAGTTCCGATATATACCACTTCATGAAGATGCATCCCCACCTTTTTGATACCTCAAATTATGCACCCGATAATGTATACGGGATAAAGCCGGCCAATAAGAAAAAGATTGGGTTGTTTAAAGATGAATTGGGTGGAAGGGTGATGACCGAATATGTTGGTCTCAGAGCAAAGCTCTACAGCTATAAATATGACAAACAAGCGGTTATGAAGGCGAAGGGGATTACCAAAGGTGGAATGCGAACAATCACCTTTGAGAAATATTTCGAGTGTCTACTGGATTTGAATAAAAAATTTTTGGCTAAACAAATTTGCTTCAGAAGCACCAAACATAAAGTTTCGACGGTCGAAATTAATAAAATTGCATTGCACGGAGGAGACACTAAGCGTAAGCTTATTGATGGCTCCCATGCAACACTTGCGTGGGGCCATTATTCCCTCAGGTCTTCATGAGACATTTCACCCTAACCTGGATGCCCCATCTCCATCTCGTGTACATATGTATATATGTATAAATGTATACTTTTTATTTATTTATTATTATTTTATTGTAAATACTATTCATAAAGGGATAGGAACTTTTCAGAAAATAAAAAAACATACATATATGTTTTGAGATGCAGCGTTCTTTATTTCACTACGATTGTTTTTTTACAATAAATCCTTCCTGTCAATCCACTGGCTATTAGGGAATCCATACCACTTCACAAGAATCCTGTTTCCTTGGTGCCTCAAGATCTTCTCAACCAAATAAGTGTTGGGAAATAGTGATGAGTGAAGTTCATGGCCGTAGAAAGCTCCCTTTATTTCCTCGCCGTCCTTATCCTTTAGAATGTATGTGACGGGATTGGTTTGCTTCACCTTAGCCACTTTGAAGATTTCAACGCTCCAGTTTGGTTCAAACCCCTTTTCAAAATGTCCTTTATTTTTTGATATCCTCACATAATCACCAACACTAAACTTTCTGGCACTCCTCTTCTCTATTGGCGGCTCATCATAATTGTAAACAGACAAAAGAAGATCATTGTTCTGCACTTCACGAGGCTTCATTCGGATAGTGGTGTGGTAAGTGTCATTGTATTTTGCAATGATTCTAGGTAAGAGATCTAGCCACTTGTAGGAACCTTGGGCTAGAAACTCTCGATACATCATATTCTTTAATGTTCTTATTAACCGTTCCACGGCTGCAGCCTTGACATGTGTATAAGTACTGTAGTGATTGATATTATACTTCTCCATTAAATTCTTGAAGTGTTTGTTATAAAATTCTTTCCCGTTATCACTCTGTATATGTCTGGGAGGTGTTTTCATGTCATGTAATATATCCTCCATAGCCTTTGAAACTTGGAGCCCCGACTTGGTCTTTAATGGCTTGGCATACGCCATTTTAGAGTAGAAGTTGACTGCAATAAGGGTATATTTGAAGTTCTTATTTATTCTTGCATGCGGTATCATCTCCACCAGGTCGATCTGCACCAGATCATGTAGTCCTTTACTGATGATCTTGCGCCGTAAAAAGTTCCTCCGTGCAGGAGCATGAAGTTCACTAGCTATATGTTGCTTTACTTGGGTCATGCTATAATTTTAGCCGATTTCAGTTCTTGAATTATCTCCCTAATTTCTTGGGTATGATTGTTATTTCCTGCGTCCCTAGATGCAACAAGAAGCCTGAGGCGATTTACCAGGTCGTTGGGGTCGTTCCAATAGATGTAGTCTTGCTCTGCGCCAGGACGATGCTCCTTCCACTCCAATCCTAAACCTTTGTGTTTCTTCACTAATGGGCGTATAACACTTTTATACTTGTATGAATTGCCTGCCCTCAGCTGTCCATGCTTGCTATAGTTTCGCCGATGCACTAGATTTGATCTCAGTATTTTTCCATAAGTATCCAGATCCTCTTCTGTATATGCATGCATTTCAGGGATCCTCTTAAAAATGAGTTCACTTAATCCAGGTGTAACCTCATACGCTTCTTCACCTACTCGAATTCGATTATTAATAAAGTCAATGATCTTGTTTCCCAGCATGTAGCTACCATCTTCGTATCTTATACCATATGATGCATCTAATTCATTTCTGTCCTTCTTTCGAACTTTCTGGAGATAGCTAATTATTTTTTCTCTTTTCTCATCCTCAACTGACACATTATTTTTTATCTTGCTTTCCTCAGCCGATGTTGTAGGTGTATTGTTTTTCTGGAGTTGTAAGATATCACGCAGCGGTTCTGTTACTGGTTGAAGAGCCTCGCTCATTACTCTCTGGGTATCAAGCTGGTGGCCTTTTAACGCTCTCAACTTTTCGCGTATAGCCTTAGAATGCTTGGCTATAGATTCCTTTAGTCTTATGCTTTCACTGTCCATTGTGCAAATGGTCTCATGCTAAGAGATTGCATTTATTTATAGCATCGGTGTTGGTAAGAGTTTATATTCAAGCACTAACTCGATGTGTAAAGCACCTCGATCGAATGCACGATTAGTAAGTGGAGTGAATGATATGCGATCGCCCTTTTTAATGATTACACGAAAGGTCTTAATGGTATCCTTGTTTATTGAGATTGTAATGTCGGTTTTGCGATGAGCAAGTATACGTTCGCCGCTCCTCAATTCTTGTTCTGGCACTACAATAGTGCAAGATAAGAGATTTGCATCTATTGTAAATGAATAGTATCTGTCAGCTGTAGAAAGTATGTACGCGCCGTTACCAGTCCTGGGAGGAAATGCTTGTAGTTGAATAACAAGATGTCCTCTCATTAATGATAGCCTCGTTTTCAATGTATCCACTGTTTTAGCAATCTGTTCGGTAACTGCCTTTGCACGTTCAAAATTGGTGCCAAACTCTTTGCTCTGCCTACTCATTTCACTTGATAGCATATTACATCTATTTTCTAGTGTTTGATGGACTTCTTTAGCTTGAGTAATAGAATTCTTCAGCGAATCCTCAGTTTCTTTTGTAGACTGCGCCAGTGCATCCATCGCATTGTTTGTCTTGTTCAAATGTTCTCTAATTGTTTTCAGGTTCTTGTCTATCAGTTTTTCAATTTCCCTTATAACAAATTTGTTTAAGTTATTCCATGTCTCGTTTGCCTTTTGAATAATCATGCTCCGGAGAAATCTTTTATTTACAGCGTCCAGATCCCCCACAGGATCTGCTATATCAATGATTCGCTTTTTGCTAAATATGATGTTGCCATTATTATCTCGCGGCTGAATGCGAGAGTTCATATACTCGGTAAAGAACTTTCTATTTACCACATCATTATCATGAATAGGATCTAATAATACTTTTAATCTGATATTATCAATCACTATGTTATTTTCTTGATCTCTTTTGAAAATATACTTTGAAACCAAATCCTTGATCATGACCTTAACGTTTGTCTCAATTCTCCCAGTATTCTGCTGCGAGAAAACAATCATCCTATTTTCGAGTGCATCCACATATCGTTTAGTGCTCGCATCATTATCTTCTTCAGGATCCTGGACTATACATAGCCTCTTGTTCTTAAATTGATAATTACCTTTCCCATCTCTGTTAATGATAAAGTGCTGAAGTGATCTTTTGGTTGGGGGAGCTCTCCGTGCTCCGAACCTGTCAATACTCATGATGAACTTCAAATGACATTTTCCTTATTTTCTACTTTAATATATACATCAAACCCATTCCTATATCGACCGCCATTGATAGAGAATTCAGGAACAATTGTTACGAATGGTCTTCCTTCTGATCCCCTCTCCCTGACACCTTTGCACAAGTCTTTAAATTCTGTATATGTCATGTCAGTGTTTACATAATCTTCATATATGTGTTTCAGATTTAAATTATCTTGTCTAAATAGAATAATCATATTGGTATTATCGCGAATTAAATGTTTCGGGACTTTCGCATAGGACTGTGCTAAATATATTGAGTCGACGTTTCGATGTCTTCCCATGCTGTAAAAGGAGGCAATCTTTCCTTGCTTTTCAGTGATGACATCATCAAATATAAATATTGAGTTTTCTTTAACGTCGGTGGGATGTAATACGCTTTCTCCATCCTCATAGGTTTTTATTTCGATGCCATCAATGTTTCCGAGTAGGTTTATGAGATATTGATACTTTGGTTGATAAAGGGACTTTGAGTATATGTGCACATTTTCAAAGCGCAAGCCATTCTCGTGAAGCAGCCAATTCAGAAGTACATTGGTTTTTCCTGCACTGGAACTTCCTAGAATAAGAGCTCTGACGTTAGAAGGAAATAGCTTCCCATGTCGTTCGCGCCTGAAACCACTTTCAAAGTCTAGCACCTGAATAGGTAGGGAGCAATCTTGCTTCACAAGCTCCATCCTAACGACTGAATTTTAAGTGCATACCTAGTGTTTATATATACACTTGCGAAAATGGGGTATCTTGATGGATGTGAAATTCTTCAACAGGAGACGTTAGATTCGAAAATTGTATAAAATATGATGGCAAATCATAAAATAGAGTAGTTTATGATGGTACATAGGAGGAGTAAGACCTCCAGAGGATCAGGGATACTTAACTCCCTTATTAATCGTCTGCCATTTGAAGTACACTTACCCGGTTACAGATATTGCGGTCCAGGGACAAAACTAGAAAAACGCCTCAAGAGAGGAGATCCAGGAATTAATTCTTTGGACGAAGCTTGTAAATTTCACGACATCGCATACGCAGAGCGCAAGGACTCCGCCTCACGAAATATTGCTGATAAAATATTAGCAGAGAAGGCGTGGAAAAGAGTTCAATCATCAGACGCTAGCCTAGGGGAAAAGTTGGCTGCAAGGCTGGTAACATCAATTATGAAGGGCAAGGTAGCTATTGGTGCAGGATCCCGGAAAAAGAAGCATGGTGGATTTCTGCCTCTCATACCAATTATTGCAGCCTTAGGGGCTGCAGCCGGAGGTGCAGCTCAAATTGCAGCAGCAGTGAATAAGAAGAAAGCTGCAGATAAACAGCTTGCAGAAATGACGCGACATAACAGGGAGATGGAAGCAAAAGGAAAAGGTCTCCGAGGGAGAAAAAGTAATAAGAAAAAGATTAACAAGAAGAGAACTGGTGGTTTTCTCCCAATGCTACCGCTCGGCGCATCTTTAGCTCTTGCTTCCAAAATTGCCAGAGCCATAAAAGCAAATAAGTCTACTAAAGGAAATGGTCTGAAGAGGAGGAAGCAGTCCCAGAATAAGCATCCTTCAAAAAAAAACTCCGGTCAGGGGCTATACTTGTCCCGGAAAAAGCCCTAAGTAACATTGAGCTTGCATTATACGCTCGTCGTTTAAGAATTCCCCATTTTAGAGGTGTATATATGCTCGATAAGCTACCTTCAAAGCCATATCAACGAGAGAGGATTATTGTCAATCTCGATTACTCTGATAATGAAGGAACTCATTGGGTAGCTATAAAGAAGGAAGGTGATATCGCGTTTTATTTCGATAGCTTTGGAAACTTGAAACCTCCGAAAGAGGTAGAAAGCTATCTCAAAGGAGTTAAGCTGATGTATAATACAAGAAGATTTCAGAGTTTTAGCTCAGTTATCTGTGGACACCTGTGCTTGCAATTTCTATCACAATGAGTTACACTATTGCTGTTAGCGGGAATGATTCTGATCTTACCACCTACCTGAATCCCCCTCTGAGGATTGATCCTCGCTGGAATTATGAAATTGCTCTTCTGAATTTTGAAACCTTCTATTCCATTCCCAATGTGGACGAGAGCAATAATCTCTTCCATTACATTTCCAATGACACTCTTAAGGTCATCGATATTCCGCCTGGAACTTACGAAATTGCTGATATTAATACTTACCTCAAAGATAAGCTTAAATTCGATGAAAACGACTTCTTCATTCGTCCTAATAATAACACAATGAAGGCTGAAATCAAGTGCCCCTTTTCTATTGATTTTTCTAGGGGACGTTCTATTGGATCTCTTTTAGGATTCAGTGAAAACAAAGTTATTGCTCCTAATCAGGTGACTGAATCTGATTTCCTAGTAAACATATTTAAGGTGAGCATCATTCGAATCGAATGCAGTATTGCGACAGGCTCTTTCATCGATGGTAAAAGAGGACACTCGATCTATGAATTTTTCCCTTCTGTCCCGCCTGGATATCACATTTCTCAAGAGCCTCCGAACCCTATTTACCTGCCTATAATAGACACTAATCTTATCGATCAAATCACCCTTCGTGTGGTCGATCAGAACGGAGATAGCATCAACTTTAGAAACGAGGATATAAGCATACGCCTTCATATTCGACGAAATGGGGATAGATTTTAGAAGGAGAAACCGTCGCAAAGCATATAATACAGTACAATCACATAATCTCCGTACTCACCCTTTGACTCTTAGAGTGTTAACATCGAGCAGCAAGAAGTTCCTCGAAGCTTTGGGCTTCAGAATTCTGTAATGGACATCTTTAACGTGACCGAAACGCCTTCATTTGAGGATAAGATTGCTAAAGAAGAGGAACATGTGTTTCTCCCGTATAATACATCGGCTCTGGACGCTAATGACGAGATTAGGATACCTTGTCAAGCGGAAGATTTATATACTCTGCCTAACCGGAGTTATCTCTACATTGAGGGATCTGTTTCTAAGCCTAATGGAACAGCTACGTTGGCGAAGTTGACTAACAATGCCCTGGCATTTATGTTTGATGAGATTCGGCTGGACATGAATGGAACTTGTATAGATAGAACAAGGAATCCTGGCATTACATCGACTATGCGCAACTATGCTGCTCTCAATCCCATGGAATCGAATCGTTTGATCAATGCCGGATGGTGCTATCCTGGAGAAGATGTGGATATTGTGCACTCAACAAGCGGAGCATTCAATGCCGTAGTGCCCCTGTCAATGCTTCTGGGATTTGCAGATGACCACAAGGACCTCGTTCTCAATAGCAAGTTTGAGTTGGTGCTCATTCGATCTAAGGACTCTAAGAACTGCATTCTGGCACCCGAAGGAGAAGGAAATGCTATCGTTAAACTTGCTCGCATCGAGTGGAGGATGCCTGTAATCCGCCTTTCTGACACTGAAAAGGTAGAAATCCTCAAGATCGTCAAGGCAGACAGACCACTGCATATCGCATTTAGAACAATGGATATACATACCCAACCGGCCGTTCCGCAAACTAGATCATTTACATGGAACGTCGCAACAACTTCGAAACCGGAGAAGCCGAGATTTGTTATAGTGGGAGCCCAGACATCAAGAACAAATAATGCATCAAAGGACTGTTCCGAGTTTGATCATTGTAACATAACAAATTTGCGGCTTTATCTCAATAGTGAGTGTTATCCCTATCACGATATGAACTTGGACTTTGGGAACTCTAGATTTGCAGCTTTATATGAAATGTATTCAAAGTTCCAAAACTCTTATTACGGGAAAGAAAACTATCCTCTATTGAAGAGAAAAGATTTTCTCAAGCATGCACCATTGTTCATCATAGACTGCTCGCATCAGCCTGAGGAAATTATAAATGGCGCTGTCAATATCAGACTTGAAATTGAAACTAGTGCAAATATACCCGCACAGACTACTTTGTATTGTCTGGTAATACATGACAGAGTTTTCACATACAAGCCTCTGACTCACGTGATGCAGTCATTAATTTAATTTCATCAAAGGATTCTTGTAATGAAGGATATACATGATATAGGATGCATGTAACAAGGATTTCAAGTGAATAAAAAAGATATATAATATGAAAAGTAATTTAGTTTTATTTCATATCATTGTACATTTCCAATGCCGCCCTTCTCCAGCTCCTTGTTCCTACATATGATATTTCATTACAGAGAGTTAGATTCGTTAAGTGTCTCTGTATATAACCTTCCAACCTCTTTAACTGACAAAATTCACTAAAATTTAAAAGTATTTCACCTCTGTTTAGAACTGTATTCAGAAATCTGATGCTCTCATCTTCCATATACACAATGACATTAAAGGAATATACAATGTTCTCACTGTAATCACAACACACGTAGTTTCTCTCTTTGAGGAATGCTTCAAATACATGAAGCCTACTTTTAATAATTTCCCAGTCATACACTGACATATACACAAAATTGTCACTGGCTCTATTCTTTATGATTACAGCTGGAATACGAAAGATTAGTCCTACGTTAACACTGTAACTTTTGGATATTTGAACGTCGTGGAGCATGGTAGCCGATGTCATGATTCCCGTTATTTTTAATGAAGAAGCCCGAATCTGTTCCCTCTAATTCTTTCAGAGGTTCAGGCGTCTTGGTAAACGGGAACTACTTGCATGCCTCTTGGGGGTAGCAGCAGCAGACGTCATTCGCTCTTCTAAGAGTGTCAGCCTCCTTTGGAGATCCGCAAAGCTATTTTTATGTACCTTTTTTCGAGGTTTCCTTATAGCTGTCCTGAAACAGAGCACATAACATGTGTGTTAGCAAGAGAGAAAAAATAGATTGTCTCCTGAGAGAGTAGCACTTAAGAGGCGCAAGAGTTTCTTTTTTAAGTTGTATGATAGCAATACTTACATTGATGTTTTGCGGCGTTCGGATTGTGTGCTCGGGGTACGCTCAGGAGTAACATTCTCAGTAATTTCATCGTCCTGATCTGGCAGGAAGCCGTCTACAAGCTGTGTAGATCGCTCTCTAACAGCATCATTTTCAGCTTCATTGCTGGAGGTTTCGCTATCAATCACGGGCCTAGGATCTCGAACTGTCATTCGTAGCCTGTAACAAAGGTATTTTTTGTACATGGAATTATATATTTCAGCGATTCTGTAAGGAAAGAGTCGTGAATTTTCTTTAATTTCACTCACTTTGATTGTCTCTGTCTGAGCTGGTACACGCTACACTTCTCATTGCAGAGGAAGTAAGAGTACATATGTTCATGAGCCTCGGGCTGCGTACACAGGGTTGCATGCGTATCACCGTTACAAAATTCAGAGTGGTGTATGGCCTCGTGACTTGGAGCGAATCTATCAACCTCATCAACTCCGCTTTGTTCTTGCTCATGAACCGGCTCTTGCCTGGAATAACGAATAGGTTTCAAATTACTTTTTCTACTTAAATATAAAACAGCATTAAATTCTCTAGAAAAAAAAAGAATAATTGCTATTATACTTACATGTATCGCTTTCTGTAGACTGGACAGTTTTCTGTGCATACTTCCCGAGAAGACATCTGATCATGGTATGAAGGTCTATTACAAACGATTGAATGCATAAGACCGTTGCATAACTCTTTGTGGTAATACGCGTAATGATGCGCCTCCGCTGCACACTCACTCCCAAGAGTTGACATATCAGACATAGCAAATAAGAACGCTGAGAGAATCCACGAACTAATTTAGCGCTCCAAGCTGGAGAGTCTTATATACTCTTTCAATAGTGGTGGGGGAATTCAGAGGTGGGAAAGCGTTTGGCCGGAAAAAAAATAATTTATGACTTCCCTTAAAAAACTCAGGGAACACATACCCTTTGCCAAGTAACAGGTGGTCGATCTCATCTCCCCCTTCCACAGACGACAGATGTAGCGAAGGATAGAGAACCCTCACCTCTTACTGCGGTTGTGTGGGGTTGGGTAAAACTTTATGTGACGCTAATTTGTGTTACAACCCCAACATTATTAACAATGTCCCAACGGGTTCGGGACAATCTCACGAGACATGTATGCCCCCTTCCATAACACATAAACTTTGACGAGTAACAGGAGGGCAATCTCATCTCCCCCTTCCACAGACACTAGATGTCTCGAAGTCTCTATCTGAAACATACATTTACAATAATTTATGACATCCCTTAAAAATCTCTGGGAATGGATTTCAGTGTTTTCTCCCACATAATCTTTGTCTAGTAACAGGTGGCCGATCTCATCTCCCCCTTCCACAGACGTCTGATGTCGCGAAGTCTCTATCTGTAACATACATTTACAATAATTTATGGCTTCAATTAAAAAAAAGCCCCCTGGGAATGCAAGTTGTGACATGTTTCCATACCACCTGCAACATCTTGGGTGGTCCTCACACCCCCCTCCCCTCCATTTATGCAAAGTGATCTGGAAAAAGCCTTTATATACTACTAGCACGGTACACTGAAAGTTTCATTGTGAGCGAACATGCCTTCCCTGACAGAAATATGTAAACTAAAATATTGTCTTTTTTGGAATATACGTTTGTAAGTAACTTTAAGAATTTGCAATCACACAGCATTTTCAAATCACTCATTCACTAATGCTTATATTTCCAACTATTCCAAATTTAGCATACCTCTTCACAGAAGTAGTCTTTTGGTCCGTTTCGTTGTAGGTGCAACAGCGATAGAGTATTTATTAAAAATCTCTCACTGCGGGTTTCCTCGCTGGATGTAACGTAATTAGTCACGCTAACATTCATCAGAGCTAGTAGTTTTCGGCAAATATAAACAACAATGTTTAAACGGAAGTGATTTCTCCTTTTATTTCTGTTGGCGACGGAAACATGGCGGGGTTCCCAAGCCTTATATTGCAGGAGCACGCTAAATATTTGAACATTGGCCAAAGCCTCCTGCATTCTTTTATTATTCTCCTTCCTTTTAGATGATACTTCAAAATGCATATCTACAATTATCTGTTTCTTCGATTTCTTTAACTGTCCTGTTATACCCATACGTGGTGACCGGGTATTGTTGTTCTTCTTAACACTTATTCAGGTTGAGGAACGGAACCCTAGATCTGTGAAAGAGAGAACACAGGATGGGTGCTTGGTATGAGTGCGAGATGAATGAATGACAGAAGGAGGGTGACATGAAATGACAGGAAAAAGGATAATGGAGCAATTTGTGGAATGTTTGCAGGGGAAACCGGAGGAACACGAGAAAACTTTCCATAGCTCTATGTTGTCCCCCACGTATCTTACTTAGCAGTCTCATGGGATCGATCCCACTCCGCCTTGGTGAGAGTCGAGGGGCCCAACCACTGAGCGGCTTTGTCTTTCTCGTTGCACTTTACGTAAATAGAGGAAAACGTTTTTAAATATTTGCTTACAAGAATGTGTAGAGAAGATCCTATAAGTCAAGATATTTTAAGTCGCTCCACTGCTTGATCTAAAAACTAAAGTCGATTTCACACATATAACTTAGGCTTTTCGAAACTAAAGAGTTTTGCAGATGTAGTTGTTATTTGTTTTTGTAATATGCACTAAGGTTGGATAAAATGCAGCAAGTGATTTCTCCGCTTTTAACATGTAAGGAGCTGCATCTGTGTACATCAGTTGGACCCTCTCTCCTTTTATGCCATCTAGCTATATAGTATCTTAAGTCCATCATTAATGAATCTAACAATTGTTGAACTGTTGGTTACCTTCAAAGTTTTATAATAAATTAAGTAGGGTTTTGATGCAGCTTCTAGTTCCATCTTTCCCACTATTAGATTAGCGATCAAACGGCCTGAAGCCTCCGTCGTCTCATCGGCAGAAATACATATAGGTGAGTTGCCTATGTCAATCCTGATTTTTTCTAATACGTCACCGTAACAAAATTCCAAGTAATTCTTCCTGAAAGTGGATTCGTCGAGAATGTTGTGAGTGCAGCATTTGTGAAAGAAGTGTTTAAATGCAGGTACCTGAAGCTTGTTCCGGGGTATGTTGGCTGCAAGCAACGCCATACATAGTTCTTTGTAAAATCTACTATTAGATAATGTAGGCTATCCCTGCAACTGTGTAAGTAGTATCTGTTTCTTTGAAGAAACTCGTTCATTTTTAATATGCAGATTGCTTCGTATATGTTGTTCAAATTGAGATTTCATAGTACACCCCATACGTTAACCACAAGTTTGGCAGAGGAGTGTTTTTCAATCAGTTATTAAAGCACTGTCAACAGAAATCCACGCTTTTAGCTATGAAGAAAACAAAGACGCAACCAGTGCGATGGCTAAATTAAATGCAGCTGACTGTTATAAATTCTGAAACGTTCCACTTTTGAGAACAAGGAAGAAAAGTTGCTTAAAACAAGTCATTGTTTTCGGAGTCGGACTCGTACAATTTAGCTTTGAGTGCAGTGGAAATGTGTAGAATTGACGACACTGAATGAGACGCATAATAATTAAAAAGTGTGATAGTTTCTTCTTTCTTGCTATGTAACGAAAATTAATGGAATTGAGGAGAATTTATATTAATTCATAAAAAAAAATATTAAAATATGTAAAATAATATACTATAGTGTGAAATATGTACTAAAGTTCAAAATATGAAAAAAAAAACATGTAATTTAAAATGCTGGAATAAGGGTCTTTACATTTTAAATCGGGGACATTTTTTTTTATAATTAAGAGTAACAGAATATGTAATTGCATAAAATCCGGGCTGTAGTTATCGTCAATATTGATTTCATGTGTCAACAGAATCGGCCGTTATACACGGTGTTCATTTTTATTTGTGGTTTTACCACGCAAAATTTGACGTCACCATTAGCATCGCTGAAGGAGCGAGTTTATATACGATTCCACCAGCAGCTAACGATCGTACGTGATCTGCTGACAGCAGCTTTGAGAGCTTCCTCTACCGGCAGGTAAATATTCTATTTGAGGTTAGGGTCTTGCCCGCGTAATATAAAGGTGCGTAATTTCGCTTGGTGCGTAGTTTGCTTTAATGAAAGTGAACACTAAATGACGGATAAATACAAACAATATCTTCCAATCTGGTGTTTCTCTGTGAAGATATATAACTTATTATAATTTAACAAAGGAATGTCAAATTAATAACAATATTAGTTTCAAAACATTTCAGTAAAGAAACACACCTTCCTTCTTTTGTCCTTTCAACAGTGTACGTCACATCGAACAATGAATGAATAACTGAATGAGTGAATAAATAAATGACATAATATAATACTCAAATGAGGCCAGGGTCCCTAGAGCTCAGAGTTACCCGATATTCGACTTCGTAGGAGAAGGGAAAACTCTGAAAAAACTTATCCAGGTAACTTGATTTAAGCGGTAGTATAGCATTGCAGAATTTTCTTCAAAAATAATCATGAGTCATCTTTCAATATACTGAATTAAAATACCATTTTGGTATTTAATCGAATTTCCAGTTTTAAAATTTACTGTAAATCTTTCTTAGATAACATGGAATCGCAAAGTATATATCCAGTATAATTTTCAAATTAAATTTGTATAGAATTCTATTCCTCCTCTACATAGTTCTGTAGGTACGTGGTGCAGAAAGTATTATTGAATACTAGTAAGAAAACACGTCGAAACTACCAGGTTATCAAAATTGACGTTTAAATGCCCCACCGGTTTCTTCCACCACAGCGGCACACAGTGGATATCTTTGAAACACGAAGTACCCGTGGGGAGCTACAGATGTCGCGCAAGTCGTAATTACTTTGCATATATCAAATCTATTAGTTATGTAGAATGTATTCCAAAACACGGGAATATTGATGTTATGCCTTCATGCAAAGCAATTATACAATTCGAACTTTAATAAGTTGGGTCAATATTTCACAAAGATGTCAAAATAAAGCGATAAGAACTATCATATTCCAGAACAGAGGTGTTCAGAAATTTGTATAACTCGAATAAAATGAATTCGTTTTTGATATATTATTTGGAATATCACTAGCTATGCTATTTAGCATATATAGTTCGGAGTAAAATCTAAGTAATTCAAGTAACGTTGAAAATGGAGTAAGATGGTAACAAAAGCGAAGTGCATGTTTGGATTCATTTGTGGCTTTCGTTTTATTTTTGAATATTCGATACAAATTGTATTCTATACAAATTAAATTTGAACATTTTACTGGACATTTATTCTGCGATTCAATGTTATTTGAGAAAGCTTTACAGCAAAATTCAAATCTGGAAACTCGGTTAAATACCAAACTGGTATTTTAGTTCAGTATATTCAAGGATGACTCATTAATATTTTGAAGAAAATTCTGAAATGCTACTCCACCGCTTAAACCAAGTTAATATAGCCATTGCCTTCTGCAAGTTTATAATGTAAATGAAAACTGGGTTTTCAGTAATTATTTTCACTTTGGCATTCTTGATTCATATTACCCTCTTTATATTTCAGTATGTTAAGTAGTTTGCGAAAAACATAGTTGAGGTTTGTAATTTATAATATAAGTAATTTTAATTTGTCCACGTAAGACTTCTTTGTATAATAACTGTTTTATCGTGTTATTTTTTTTCTTATTAATAACACATAACACATTTCTCCACGACTACAAAATAGATAATCACTTTGTACAGTAGTAAGGTAGTTAATATAATCTTGAAAATGTCTTAGAGATCTCGGCTTCTCTTAAATTTCCCTGCTACAGCCTTCTGATTTGAATGTCTACCAATTTACTATCCTTTCTTTTCTCCTTTTAAAATAGATACACTTTGCAGTTTACAAGGATAGTGCTCTGACCAGGGATCCAGGTGATTTTGATAATTAACCATTCCCGAATATTCTCTGTTTTACTTCTGTTTCTTTTGTACTAATGCTATGATAGAATTCAGGCATCATTAGGCAGCACTTTTTATACAAACCTTAACATGAGCACGGAAATATTGACAGTTTTCAATTATTAGAGCCATTAATTATGTCCGAAGATATTGGAGAATGCCAAATGTTACAGATTTTGAAAGGTTAACTCAATGTCCGAAATGGCAAATAAATTTTTACTGCATTCTCACAAACCACAATCAAATTACCAAATATGTCTGAATAAATTAACGTCTAACTGAATCTTAAGGGACAGCTGTGGCGAATAAATTACATTTTAAAAAGATGACAGTCAACAGGAATTCATAAAGATTTATATATTTGTCGTTGTGCATTTCCTTGCCAACAGATCCCCTCAGTTTTAATTTTTTTAAATGTAGGATATCTCTAATGATATTAATGTCTACTACTAAATCTGGGTATCGAATATTCATAAATAAAACGAAAGCCACAAATGAACCCAAACATGCACTAGGCTTTTGTTCCCATCTTACTCCATTTTAAACTTTCCCGGAGTTACTTAAATTTATTCGGAACTGTATATGCTAAAGAGCATTGGTAGTAGAATTCCAAATAATAGATGTAAAACGAATTAATTTTATTCGACTTATACAAATTTCTGAATACCTCTGTTCTGAAATACGATAGTTCTTGTCGCTTTATTTTGATCTCTTTGTGAAATATTGACCCAACTTATTAAAGTTCGAATTGTATAATTGCTTTGCATGAAGGCAAAAAACCAATATCCCCGTGTTTTGGAATACATTCTAAATAACTAATTGATTTGATATATGCAAAGTAATTACGACTTGCGCGACATCTGTAGCTCCCCACGTCTACTTCCTGTTTCAAGAGATTTCCACTGTGTGCCGCTGTGGTGGAAGAAACCCGTGGGACATTTAAACGTCAATTTTGATAACCTGGTAGTTTCGACGTGTTTTCTTCCTAGTATTGAATAATACTTTCTGCACCACGTACCTACAGAAGTAGGTAGAGGAAGAATGGAATTCTATACAAATTTAATTTGAAAATTATACTAGATATATATTTTGCGATTCCATGTTATCTAAGAAAGATTTACAGCAAAATTAAAAACTGGAAATTCTGTTAAATACCAAACTGATATTTTAATTCAGTATATTCAAGGATGACTCATGATTATTTTGAAGAAAATTCTGCAATGCTACACTACCGCTTAAACCAAGTTACCTGGATAAGTTTTTTCAGAGTTTCCCTTCTCCTACGTAGACGAATATCGGGTAACTCTGAGCTCTAGGGACCCTGGCCTCATTTGAGTATTATATTATGTCCTTTATTCATTCACTCATTCAGTTATTCATTCATTGTTCGATGTGACGTACACTGTTGAAAGGACGAAAGAAGGAAAGTGTGTTTCTTTACTGAAATGTTTTGAAACTAATACTGTTATTAGTTTGATATTCCTTTATTAAATTATATGAGGAAATTACTTTACAGTTTAGTCTTAATCTCTTAAATTCATTTCTGTAATACGAATGCAGTTTTGTTAAGCTAGATATGGTGAAGCCGGAACTATATTTTCTATGCCTATACACATGGAACGTTTGAGAATACCACTAGATTTGAATATCATGAAACTCTAAAAGGGGGGAAAATATGTAAACATATAATTTATTTTGGGAAAATGATCTAAATTTCAGCGTACCTTAATGCCGAGAGCCTCAAATGTTAGGCAATAAATATAAATCTGATACTTGGCAATGCAGACGTATAAACACGAAGAACAAATCATTTATTCTTTGCAATAACACTCAAAATGTATGCTAAATAATGACCTAATTGATTTATAAAGCTCTTTACTCTTACTCGTTATCTGGTAATGGGAGTAACTAGTTTATTGAACAAGAAATTGATTGTGGGATTTTGGCGGAGATAAAAGAGAGAGATAACATCTGAAAAACACAAAATGCAATTCGGCTTATATTACAAAGGAGTAGAGCAGGGCGTGTTAGCGTAATATAGAATTTTTCCTTTTATGGAACTAAACATATAGTTACATTTTCGTCAAATAGCAAATACTGATTAAGCAAATTGCTTAACTTCTAATCTTCGGCCACCTGTTAAAATACCTATGTAGCACCTGAGCGTACTGCAATGTCATATTGCCTTTGTACTTACACGGGAATATCTAAAGGAACCTTTTTCTGTCTCGATCTACGTTATCTAAATAGAGGGAAACATGTTTAAATATTTGTTTACAGGATTGTGTAGAGAAAATCATGTAAGCAAACATGACGCTCCACCGCTTGATCTGGCGAATTGTGTCGACTCCACACACTTAACTTTAGTGTTAATTATCTGAACTGCTTTGTAAATGCAGTCCGTTATAAGTACTGAAAGAATGTTAACTTTCGGGACTTAGCAAATACTTTTTATCAAAAATGTGAGGTAAAAAGATATTTGCGCATCAGTCTGCAGTAATGCTGCTCGTATCGCCTAAATGTGTAGTGGGAATATTACCAGTGGTTCACAAATTTTATAAATAATATCCCTTAATTAATTACACAAACTGAGCTGCCAGAGAGAAATGCTCTCAAGGATAAGGTATTCCAGAAATGCTTATGAACTCTCCCAACAAAAGTCACATTGCTTTAAAATCACAGGGATTTGATCATGACTATTTGGAATTCTACTACCAAGAAATGTTTCTATTGTTGTCGCGAACCCATTATCTACGATAGCGTGGCTTGTGTACACAAAGAGCCGGCAAATAAATATAGTTGGATTTGCTCGCACAGATTAAGTTACGCTTCTGGAAGGTTCGGGTTTCGTCTAGTGACAGAACATTCGATGTCTTGTTTATTCCAGAGATATCTAGTGATTGTTACAGAACAGTCTCGAATTATCAATGAGGTATTTAAGAAAGTGACGGCTCGCCAAAAGTCAGTCGTAAACAGAGAGTTGTAAACAGGAGTAAGCAGTTGTAAAATAATGTAATCAGAACGCTGTTTGTGTGGTCATCTAACTTGGTAGATTGTGATTGTCTATGTGACGTAATTCTGTTAGGTAAGAATTGAACAGGGTGTATTTCTGCGGAAATAAAGAACATTTAAAATGTCTGCAAATTGGACTTTTAATTCCACGAATCCAAAAAGTCACATTATTTAACATTCAATTCACATTTTCCGTTAGCTAAAATGGTTTATGTATACTTATTTTTGAGGGCTTCCATTCTGACGAACCATTACTTGTTGCTTCAACATTGTGTGTGCATGCTTTCTTGCTGCTCCTAGCTTTCAGGAAATAAAGCGCACTTAAATCTATTATAAACCTAAAATTACAGTTAAATATCTTATAAAACTTTGTAAAGACTCGCCATTCTTATCTCTCGGTATCAGAGATTACAGCTATAGCCTTATCTGTGCAGCAAAGGGCCTTTGTTTGATATTTTCATTGTTTCTGAGTGAAAATAATTGTTCTGGCAGAAAAGAGGTATAGTGAAATTTTGTCGCGTATTTAAGGGTAGAATTAGGATTACTACGGTAGGGATTTGTCGCTGCTACTGCCGCGGAAGGAAGGACGAGGAGACACAGGGCGGCCGTGCCAAGGAGTCACGACAGAGCAGAGGGTACTGTACCTGCACGTTTACTTTAATGGAAACCGCCCCAGGTCGGTGAACGGACACTTCCTCTAGTGACAACAGAACTGAAATGCAGGGATAGAAAATTCGAGTGAAGTAATTAAACTATCCAGCATTCGCGTGGCGAAACGCGGAAACCCTAATAACAAATGGGTCAGGTAGGTCGGCAACGAGAATCGAACCCGGGCCTTCCGAATGGCAGCCACAGACGAAACCGCCAGAGCCACTCGGCTCGGTATCTCGTATGTAACATATATAAGTAACAAGTTATTACAAACACAGGACATTCTTGAATCATTCCTCCACGCTCCACATACAGGTTTAGAGAAGTAATTGCAGTCCGTTGTAGATAATACATAGATCTAGTCACATGTGCATAAAAAGTTAATCACCTATTGGCGTCTTTTAGGATCTATGCTGAGCCTTTGCAATCACTAGAAAATCAGGAATGTGGACTAGTATTTTTAAGATATAACAATATTCCAAAAATGGAACTAAAAGCAAAGATCATCCCGAAATCATTTTCTGAGATAAGATATACTGATTACATTAACGCTGCATAATTATGAGTTGGGAAAAAAGGGAAAATATTTCAAAAGTTAGTCAGAATCAAAAACAGTTTTAGGACCTTTCGCACAATATTTAAGCTACACATTTTGTTATGCAAATAAACCGAACATACGACATCAGGATCAAATCGCTAAATACAATTTAATCAAAATGTATCCCTTTTGGAGATAGAAATCACATCCTATGTTTTATTGTCAACTCTTATTCTCTGCTGCAATATTTCGCTGTATGGTTTAAAGCTTTCTTACTTTTAGTTAGATTGAGAAGAATTGTTTTCCAACCAAAACTTAAGACTCCGAGATTTAGCAGAAATCACACTTTTGAAGCTCTCTTAAGAAATAAAATTGTATTGAGCAATAACATCATTGTGGTGATATATGTGAAAAATTCCAAATTAAAATCCACTTTGTTTATATAAGTACCATAACAAAATAACATTTACTTTATTCGCTTTAAAATATGTTTTGTATAAGCTAAAATTCTCTGTATATATCTATTGTGTAATGCTTCCATTCTCACGTACAGTTACTTGCTTTTCCGTCATTTGTGTGTATACATTGTTAGCGTAATCAAGATTTTCGCGAAATAAAACGCACTTAAATCTATAGTAAACCTACCGAACACAGCTACATATCTCATAAAACTTCGAGAATAATTGCAATTTCTCTTCTCTGGTATACGATATTACAGGTAGTGCCATCTTTGCACAGCAATTGGAACTTCAGTTGTTTCTGAGCCAACATTTTTTCCTGGCGGATATTTGTAAACTAAAATACAGTCTGGTATGTGAGTAACTTAACGTATTTAAAACCACATTACATTCTCATATCATTCATTCACAACGGCTTATCTTCCCAACTATTCCATATTTAGCGTACCTACCCCTTCAAAGAAGTAGTCTCACTGCGGATTATGTTTTAGGTGAAATAGGGATACAGGATATATAAAAAAACGACCCAATGCGGTTCTCCTCTCCAGATAAAAAATGATAGGTCACCTTAACATTCATCAAAGCTAATATTTATCGGCAAATGTAAGCAACACAAACAACATGGCCGCAGTATATCTTCACTCTCACAATCGTGATTTTACAATTTCGTTCTACTTGTCTATGCCTATGGCGGCGCTGTTTAAGCGCGCCACTAGTGGTTTGTGACATGAAAAATGTGGGGTTAAACATGAGTATGTAGTAGGTAAAAGGAAAAACAGAAAGCAAATCAGAAAGTAGAAATGCGCGAATGTAGAGAAACACTTCGTTTCACAATTACTTGTACTCCACAGCTTGTTTAAGTAAACATTAACAGTTGATATTTCTACCGTGTTAGAGTAACCAGGTTACCTTAACCTAACAGTAGTACAAGAAGGATAATTTAAGGGTAAGCGTTTACTGTAAAACGGCAATGCATTAGCTACTTTCACGTATAAGTGAAATTACACTGCTAATGACATTTAGTGATTATACACAAACCCAATGAACTCGTAAATCTGAGGGACCGTATTGCTAAGCGCTATAATAAAATAAGGTTCTCAATATGGCTGCTAATTAATCTTGCAACATAAAAACTGCATCCACATGAAATCTTTGAGACCTAAGTCAAAGAAAAATCATTTTGATTTCTCCGGAAAGTGCATGATGACCTTTTTGGTTGACAGGACATTTCAGAAAAGTCACTGATTTATATTTTGGGGAATCTAAAATAACAATAGAACAACAGTATCGTTTGATATAATATTATTCAGGATGTCAAACCTAAATGGAACCTGTGATTATAAACTAGTATCATATGCATTGGTCATTCTTGAGACGCGCACATTCATTTTAGAATTTTATTTTCTGCCGTCATCTTATACGTCCAAAATTGAAAATGACAGGAAAATGCTATATCTTAATAACAGGCCCATGCTGCATCACCCGCATTACGTTAATTCTAGAGGATTTGTATTGCTAATGCCTCCGCTGTCAATGTAACATTTCGATCAGAACTCTCTATTACTCTATATCGCTAATCTGCCCCCGCCATTTCCCTTACCGTCCCTCCCCCCTTCACTCTTCTCTCTTTCTCTCTGATAGCCACTCTTTACATTCGTTTTCAATTACCATCTGTTTATGCAAGTATGATGTAATGTGAGGTTTCTAAAACAGTTTCTGCTGATGTGCTTGTTAAACAGATGTTTGGCAACTAGTTTATGTGCACCAATAACTGAGTTGAAAAATCGTTATATCCCTCTAAACATACTCCTTAATTGAGTTTTATAATACCAAAGCTGGTGTGAGCTATACTTAACTGTTATATCATTTTAATGGAACACTTTGCAAAACGAAATATAAAAGTATAACTAATTTATTACTGCTGTTTACTTTTTCTGCGACGTACCAAACGAGATGGCTCCCCGACAATTTGCGAGTTTCGTACTCGGGAGGTACCAGAATTGATTCTTGGGACAGGCCATTCCAATAATGTGTTTTACGTGGTTCCCCCTGTTTGCCTAGACGAATGCTGGGATGCTTCCTATTTTATCTCGAATTTTATTTTCTTCGTTTCCTATCATTTCATTTCAGATTGGAGACTATGGTTGGCCTCTGACAGATGGGGGCCCCTTCTGAATCACCTAAAATATGCCAATTTCACCACCTGTTCCAGAAGTTCGAGGACTTTCGCTCCACTACCTTGTTTTCGCCACTTTTACGTAACCATAGCTTTACTGCCTTGTTTCCTGTTGTTTCACACCCATGCATAATACACAAAACAACTTAGACATTAGGCGGGCCTCGAACCCGCGAATTTCTATACGGCAGAACGCCAGATATACGCTCTAGCGACCGCGGCTCGTGATACTTAAAAGCTGTGCGTACTAATGGGCAGTAATGCTGCTCGTATCGTGTAAGTGTACAGTGACAGCATGACCCATTTTCGAGAAAACAGTTGTAAGGAACTATAACTTCATTACCTCTGCACACATAAGAGTCGTGAACCGCTACCGCATTCGCCACAGATGTGGGCAGAGACACATTTGGTTATCATCATTATTGGTTTCAAGTATTTAGGTTCAGCATCTTGCGGAGATACGAAACGAAGAATTTTCGAAAGCTTCGATTTTGACAGAATTGCTGCTAGCGATTTTGATTAAAATGCCAGAGGTTTGAAATATATTTATGACAAATGAAGTGGTTGTCTGGAATGTTAGAAACCGTCTATAGCATAGATGATCTAAAATTTGCTGGTACATCGCAAGTGATAGAGACGACTTTGTGCAAAAGAAGGAAGGTTACCTTACATCACACAACTTAGGCGAAATTTATTTTTTTGTTCCAGGATGCATTTTTGCAATAGTATACGAAATTTGTTTTGATTTTACAATAGTTATACTCTTTTCCTGCTCAACATTTTCTGGGGATGAGCCAAAACTTTCGAATCCTTTTTCAATAATAGCGCTAGCGATTTTGTTTGAAATACTATAAGATTTATAATTTAATGACAAATGAAATATTTGTTTATGATCATTATGGGATATAGGTCCAAAAATCAGTTATCGTTGGAATTGGCCCTAAATATATATTTTACGTAAGCTAAAATCGGCAATAGAATCTATTTTCGAGTGCTCCCATTCTCACTCACAATTACTTGTTTCTTCGACATTTGTATGTATACAACAACCTGCGCGCCATCTGTAACCTCCTACGTGTACTATGTGTAATGAATTTTCTCAGAGGTCCTTTTCGTTCTGAAATAGTTCACATAACTGTAAAGTATTAGAGGTAGAGAAAATATGCTACACATATAGATCCTGTAGTGTCTGCAGTGTCATTCATCCTGTTATTGCTTTCCGAACCAATTTTTGAGTTCAAAAATATTAATTTGATTATCTTTCAAAAGAACTTTCATCCAAAATCCGAACGACTGCCATTGCATTACACGTCATCTCTTTGTTGATGGAAGGAAAAGAAAGGTTTGACTAGCAGGAAACATTTTACACTTGGGAAACTCATCTTGCCGCCGCTCTCGTGAACCATAAATGTATACAGCAGCTCTATACCCAGCTCGGGATATCATCTGTAAACACCTGAGCTCTTTCCTAGCTAATGTCGGTTTTATATCACAAGCAACTGTGTTTATGCGAAAATTAATAAATGTATAAAAGCAGTAGACACGCACCTGCAATTGCACACTTGAAATTCCGGAAGCCAGGCTTTCAGTCTCTGGCCAGATCAGGGTTAAGCCCTCCACTGGCATTAGAATATTAGGGCAAATGAGAGTAGAGGTTTGTTTTGGAGGTTTCTTTTTTAATGTTTAAAGAAGTTGTGTTCTGTAACTGCAGTGTTTTCTTGTGCTTAAAACAAGTCTCGGTCTTTTGTACTCTTCGCCGGGGTACACACCTGGACCGCGTATAAGGGAGTTGAAGTTATGGGAGAATGGGAGTGTGAGGGTGTGGATGTAGTCTGTTAGGGTACGAATATGTAGGCCACGACGGATTACAGGTTTAGGGATGTACCATGGGGAAACTGTGGAAATAATACGTAGTAATCAGACCGTAGGTCAGCAAGTCGGTGTTGATTGATCTTAGCTGCTGAAAGAACAAAACAAAACAACAACAAAACTTGTTAAACTTATTTATGCTTTTTTAACTTTCCTTTAAGATACAATAATTCTGGTCGCCCTCTATGGATTTTGTGTGAAATATAGCTACAACTTACTACCGCTTACATTTAGCATATGCTTTACATCAACAGCACACATTATTGTTCTAAAGTTATGGAACATACCATTAATACCTAAGACAAACTACAGTTCGGTCGCTGTTTCTCCGGCTCTGACATTTCTCGAGAGGGGGAATCAGGCTGTTGCCAGTTCTTTAGCGGGAATTTCAAGCAGAGGAACAATGCGTATTTTAAATATTTCACGTGTTTTCGTATTTCACGAACCAGTAGCCATATTATTATAATAGCAATAATAGGGCTTAGGAACACTAAAAAATCGGAATTCACGCACGCAAAATATACCAAAGAAAGTTCACCAGCGCAAGCAGCTAAAGCCACGTGGCTCAAACAAATTTAAACTGGCAACACGGTTCTGGGTCCGGGAGCCACGCCTAGCAGCGATAATGCTGATTGGCGGCTGCAGACAGTTTTAACTTCCTGACCACAACATCAGATGTGGAGGCTCTCAGTACTACCAACAGATGCAGTTAGTGTGTGTGAAAGGTGTGAACGAAATATTCGCGTAGAGCAGCGTTGTAATAAATATCTTGCACGATAATGAAATTGTAAGTTGTATTTCAGTGTTTTAAAGCTAATATACTCCTATATTTTCCTTCTAAACATAATTTTGAGGATATGTTTTCAATTGCTCATTACTGTATGTTGGTACTATTAACTTTCCCCCTCCACTTCAAGCAATCGAAAAACGTCAGAGCCGGAGATACAACGACCGGACTGTATAACATCTTTAGCAATTTCCAACTACGCGGCATCATAGTACGCTACGTGTACTTCTTGTTTACTGAGAATTTCACCGCGTGTCACTGAGGTCTCAGTAAGCTCGCGGGTAATTTGAACTGTAGGTATTCACACAGTTTTCTTTTTGAGCTATATCTTTTGTTTAAAATAACACTTTCTTTACACGTCATGCATAGTAGGTAGAGGAGTGCTTGTATTCTATAAAGAAATTCATTGAACAGATTGTGCCACAAATACCTATTTTGGGACTACTTGAATAAAAAAAAAATTTATCTTCACTAAAAGCCAAATCTGGAATATCGGTTAAATACCAAATCGGTATATAAATTCAGCAAATTTAAGGATGACCAGAAAAGATGTTCGAGAACATTTCATAGTAAGAAAAAAACCTAAAGTAAACTTCCCTGTAAATTTTCGGACGATCGGTTACCTTCTCGAATGGTTACCATCTCTAACCTCCTCTAGGTACTTAGTGTTTCATCAGATTTCCACTGTGTGTCATTGCGGTCGCAGTCACTTAGTAAACCCGCGAACATTAAAACTGTTTATTTGTACTGGTTTTCTTTATTGCGATTTATTTTAAGGTTAAAATAATACTTTCTGTATCACGAACATATATCTTAGATAGAGAAGAAATTGCATTCCTTCGAAGATTTGAATGTCCAGATTTAATTGCATATATAAGAATCATCTGAATCTGGAATATAAATAAAATTCAAAACTGGAGATTCTGTTAAGTAATAAACTTGCACATAGGATGAATATCTTCTAGGATGACACCTGAAACTATTCAAGAATATGTCATAATAGCAAACTACACATTACTTCAAAATGTTTCGAAATTCTAAATTTTGTCAAATATAAATCTAATGACTTTAATTAAAATGCTAAATTTGCATAATATTTTATGACAAATGAAGTACACAAGCTCTATCTGTAGTGAATGTTTTCAGAGGTCTTTTTCATTCTAAAATAGTTCACATAATTGTAAAGTATTAGAGGTAGAGAAAATACGCTACACATATAGATCTTGTTAAAAGATCTAACTGTAGTGTCGTTCTCCTTGTTAGTGCTTTCCTAGCCAATCCAGGAGTTTAAAATTATAAATATGATTACCTCGCAAAAGAACTTTCATCCATAATCCGAATGACCGCCAATGCATTACACCTCACCTGTTTGTTGATGGATGGACAAAAGCTTAGACCAGCAGTAAACCTTTCTCACTAGGGGCACTCATCTTTCCGCCGCTGTCCTGAATCATAAATGTATACAGCAGCTCTATACCCAGCTCGGGATATCATTTGTAAACACCTGAGCTCTTTCGTACTAATGCCGGTTTTATATCACAACTAAGTGTACCTCCAGCTTAATGAGAAAATTAATTAATGAATAAAATCAATAGAAGCTTAACATGTTTCAATTATATATCCTTTGGTAGATTTTCCTTTTAAGACACAATAATTATTGTCGGACTGTATGGATTTTGTATGCAATATAGCTACAACTTACTACCGCCTACATTTAGATATGTTTACATCAACAGCACACATTGTTATCTTAATTTATGGAAAATATTGGTAATAACTAAGGCAAACTATTACGTCTATAGCAATTCCACATTGCGCGTCAGCTGTAACATGCTACGTGTAATTCCTGTTTACTGAAACTTCCACCGCGTGTCGCTGTGGTCACAGGAAATACGCGGGATATTTGAACTGCAGGTTTTTACACAGTTTTCTTCTTTGAGTTGTAGTTTTGGTTTAAAATAACACTTTCTTTACACGTTGTACATAGTAGGTAGGGGAGTGCTTGCATTCTATAAAGAAATTCATTGTACAGATTGTGCCACACACACATATTTTGGTATCACCTGTACCCAAAAATTGTTATATTCAGTAAAACCCAAATCTGGAAAGTTTGTTTAATACCAAATTTGTACTATACAAGTTCAGCAATTTCAAGGATGACCAGCGAAGGTGGTCAATAACATTTCATAGTAAAACTAAAGCTAAAGTAAACGTCCCCGAAAATTTTCACCTCGTCAAAAATAATTCTAATGATTTTAAGTCAAGTAATATTTGTCAGAATAGCTTCTCAGATATTAAATGAACATTATAAATTTTCTGGAAATTCCATCTGAATTCCATTTAATTGTTGATGCTGCCATGTAGGTGTAACACCATTGGTTTATTCGCGCCTGATCCAAAATACCATAAAGAGCTCTCAGAAGCCGCCCTTTGGTTTTATGTGCCACTATATATCAATGTGGCGTTTGACACAAAGTACATACTTCTCATTACCAAAAATAAATATTTGTAACAAAAAAACTTCACTTATTTGAAGAAAATTATATCTATTACTAAATTTACAAAATAAATCTGTAAGATTGACATTGGAAACTGAAATTGATGGGCTTCTTCCTTCTCTGGATTTGAAGGTAATAATAAATAATAAATTGGATTTTGGTATTTAGAGGAAGTCTACTCATATAGGTAATTATATAAAAATAAAACCTTCTGCACATAAATTTGCTGTTTTAATTGTTTGATTTATGGATTAATGAACATACCCCTGAATAAGAGGTCCGCTATGACTTAACGTTAGAGGATTTCCCTTAACCTAAAAGATGAATGTCTGGTAACTCGAAGCTCAATGCACCTTTTACTCATTTGAACATCATTTAATTCATCATCCGATATGACTTAACACTGTCTTAACATCATCCTCAAAGATGAATGTGGTAACTCGAGCACCATTCACCCAGTACTAGTTTGAAAATAATTACATTCATCATCCGTAATGAGTTCATATTGAAGGTTTTCCCTTATACTGAAAGATGACTGTCTGCTAAATCTAGGCTCTATGTAGCCTGTACTTATTAGAACATCATTTCTTCCCTTGTCCGATATGACTTAACGTTGCAGGTTTTCCCTTCTCCTGAAAGATGAATGTCTGGTACCTCGAAGCTCTAGGCATCCTGTACTCATTTGAACATCATTTAATTCATCGTCCCATATGACTTAACATTGGAGGTTTCCCTTATCCTGAAACACAAATATCTGGTAACTCTAAGCTCTATGTACCTTGTACTCATTTGGCCATCATTTCGTTTACTGTCCGATATGACTTCGTGTTGGGGCTTTACCCATATCCTGAATGATGAATGTCTTCTAAATCTAAGTTCTATGTTCCCCGCACTCATATGACCATCATTTCATTCATCGGCCGATATGACTTAACGTTGGAGGTTTCCGATTATCCTGATAGGTGGATGTCTGGTAGCTCTAAGCCTTTTGCATCCTGTACTTATTTGAAGATCATTTCTTTTATCATCTTATATGACCTAACGTTGGAAGTTTTCCCTCACGATGAAAGATTATGAAGACAGGTTAAACCGAATACATGAATGTGTGAATTAGGACATGAGACATGAGACAACCGATTCAGAGCGGAGTTATGTGACCAATGGTACGCTAGAACCTACTGGTGCCGAAAAAACGTTTCTTCTAACCTTAGAGGTTACGGAAGCTGTTAACGACTATCAGATATGCAAACTGTTCGATAAATCCATGTTTTTATTGTGGCCTAGTGGTGTATAGCAGGCCAACGTGCTCCCATTCGTAACGGACGCGGCGCTTTACATAGTAAAGGCGGCAAAATCGATCCAATTATTTTACATAAGATAATGCATGTTACGTGTTTGGCCCATGATTTGAATCGAATTGCGGAAAAGGTTAGTTTAACATTTCCAGAAGGAGATACACTAATTTCCACGGTAAAGAAAATATTTTCGGAAGCGCCAACACGAACTACGTATTTCAAAGATAAAGCCCCTATTATAGCTTTGCCCCCGGCACCAATTTTAACACACAGGGGTACGTGGTTAGCTGCATGTATATACCACTGTGGCAATTTTCAAAGAGTAAGAATAGTGGCTAATAGCTTAGATAGGGTAGATTCTAAGGCAATTGAGAGCGCACAGGATGTTTTCTGATAATCAAATATGAGGTAAATTAGCTTTCATTAAATCAAATTTTACATTTTTGGCAGATACCATAACCCGCCTTGAAGAAAGTGGCATGACATTTGATAAGTCTGTTGAGTTAATGAGGATTGCGGAAGAGAGGATACAAAATGTAAAAGGTGAGATTGGGAACAAAATTAAACAGAAACTAAAATTTGCGTTGGAAAAAAATAAAGGATAACAAAGAGTTTGTCAGAATTCTAATATCTAGCAGAAGAAAACTGCAAAACTGATATTTTTGAACAGGATTCAACAGTAAGTGACAGAGTTTTTTCAAATATGCACCTATAACATCTGTGGAAGTGGAGAGAAGTTTCACAAAGTATAAAACAGTTTTAGTTGACAACCACCGTTCCTTTACTTTTGATAACTTGAAGATGACCAACGCTAAGTAAGGTATGTTTTGGCTAATGTTATTGTTTCATATATCATAAAATTTGAAATGACCTGATGAATCTTGAATTTATTATTTAGTAGCAATAATTACATTATGTACTAACAAAGTTAATTTTAAAATGTGGGTATTCGAACCATATATTCATTATTTGTCTATGACAGTTATTAACTTATTATTATGAAAGGAATTGTTAATTTTTATGTCATTTTATTTACATTATATGTGAATTTTTTAATATTTTAAGGGAATTTTATAACTCATTATTAGAGAATTTTTAGGTCAACAACTTCCTGGCCCTGTTCATGACAAATGACATGGTTGCCTTGAATTTTCTGGAATGTTAGAAACCGTCTATAGCATAGATGATCAATAATTAGCTGGTACATAGCAAGTGATGGAGGCGGTTACAGTGCACAAATTAGGAAGGTTAAATTAATACAAACAATTTAGGTGACATTTATTTCGTATTCAGGGAGGCATCTTAGAAAACGTTTACGTTATTTGTTTTTATTTTTAGAGTACTTACATTCTTTTCCTGCTTAGCATTTTCTGGGGGTGTGCCAAGATCTTTCGAAATCTAAGATTTTGCCAATAATAGCTGAAGTGAATATGTTTGAAGTGCCATAAGTTTTATATTTTCATGACAGACTTAATATTTTTTTGCGAGCATTATCGGATACAGTTACAAAAAGTCAGTTACCCTTGAAATTGGCTCTAAATATATAATTTAAATAAGCTAAAATCATCAATATATATATATATATATCCATTTTTGAATGCTTCCACTCTCACTCACAATTACTTGTTTCTTCGACATTTGCATGTATAGCTATTATTAGTTCTGACGAAATAAAACGGATTTGAATCTATGCCAAATCTAAAAAATACAGTTACTTATCTTAAAAAATTATGAATATTTGCAATTATTTTTTCTCGGTGTACACTATTACAGGTGCCATCTGTGAACCGGAAAGCACGGTACACTGAATGTTTCTTTGTGAGCGAACATGCCCTCCCTGGCCGAAATCTGTAAACTAAAATATTGTCTGTTATGGAACATATGTTTATAAGTACCTTTAGGAATTTTCAATCACACAGCATTCTCAAATCACTCATTCACAAATGCTTATATTTCCAGCTATTCCAAATTTAACATACCCCTTCACAGAAGCAGTCTTTTTGCCTATTTCCTTGTATGTGCAACAGGGACAGTTTATTTATTAAATATCTGGCACTGCGAGTTTCCTCTCTGCATACAACGTACTTAGTCACGTTAACATTCAGCAGAACTACTAGTTATCGGAAATATAAGCAACAATTTTTGAACGGAAGTGATTATTCCTTGTTTATCTCTTGGCAAAGGAACGATTGCGAAGTACCCAAGCCTTATATTGCACCAGCACACCAAATATTTCAATATTGCCCAAATCCTCCTACTCTCTGCTATTATTCTCGTAATTTTTAGACGAATCTTACAAAAATGTAAATCTACAATCATCTGTTTCTTCTTCTACTTTAACTGACCTCTAATACCCCTACGTGTTGACCGGGTATTGTTGTTCTTCTTAACCATTATGTGGATTGAGGAACGGAATCTCTGGATCAGTGAAAGAGAGAATCCAGGTTGGGTGTCTGGCAGGAGGACGAGAGAACTGAATGACAGAAGGAGGGTCAGATGAAATAATAGGAAAGAGGATTATGGAGCAATTTGTCGAATGTTCGCAGGGGAAACCAGAGGACCACGAGAAAACCTTCCGCAGCTCCGTTTTGTCCCCCACATATCTCAATTTGCTGTCTCATGTGATCGAACCCAGTCCGCCTTGGTGAGAGTCAAGCGGCCCAACCACGGAGTGGTTTTGTCTTTCTCATTGCTCTTTACGTAAATAGAGGATAACGTTTTAAATATTTGCTTACAAGAATGTGTAGAGAAAATCATATGAGTCAAGATATTTTAAGTTGCTCCACTGCTTGATCTGCTAACTGAAGTCGATTGCACACATATATAACTTAGGTTTTTGAAACTAAAGAGTTTTGCAGATGTAATTGTTATTTGTTTTTGTAATATGTGCTAAGTTTGAATAAACTACAGTAAGAGAATTTCCCGCTTCTAACATGTAAGGAGCTGCATCTGTGTGCATCAGTAGGACCCTCTCTTCTTTTACGCTATCTAGTCATAGTACCTTAAGTCCATCATTAATAAATCTAGCAATTGTTGAGCTTTTGGTTCCCTCCAAAGGTTTACAAGGAATTAAGTAGGGTTTTGCAGCTTCTAATTTGATCTTTCCCACTATTAGTCTAGCGATGAAACGGCCTGAAGCATCCGTCGTCTCATCAGCAGAAATCCATATAGGTGCGTTGCCTATGTCAATCCTGATTTTTTCTAATACATCAGTGTAACAAAAATGCAAGTAATTCTACTTGATAGTGGACTCGTCGGGAATGTCGTTGCAGTATTACTGTAAGAAATGTTTAATGCAGGTACCTGATATTTGTCCGGGGTATGTAAGCTGCAAACAACGCCATACACAGTTATTTTAAAATCCACTATTAGATAATGTAGGCTATCACTGCAATTGAATAAGTAGTATCTACTTCTTTAAAGAAACTCGTTTGCTTTTAATATTAAAATTGCTTCATAGATGTTGTGCAATTTGAGATTTCATCATACATCCACATGTTTGGCAGACGACTGTTTTTCAATCGGTTATTAAGGCACTATCAAGAGAAATCCACGCTTTTAGCTATGAAGACAACGAAGACGCAACCGGTGCGATGGCTAAATTAAATGTGAGTGGCTTTTGTAAATTATGAAATGTTCCACTTTTGAGAACAAGGAGGAAAAATGTTTTAAACAAGTCATTGTTGTCGGAATCAGACTTGTATAATTTAGCTTTGACTGCAGTGGAAATGTGTAGAATTGAGTACACTGAATGAGAAGCACAATAAAAAAGTTGGCATGGTTTCTTCTTTCTTGCTATGTAGTGAAATTTAATGGAATTATGGAAAACTTATAATAATTCAGAAAAAATATTAAACTGTATAAAATCATGTACTATATATAGTGTGAAATATGTATTATATCTCAAAATATGTAAACATATGTGTTCACTTTTATCTGTGGTTTTACCGCACATTATTTGACGTCATAATTAACATCGCTGATGGAGCGACTTTATATACGATTCCCCTAGCGGCTGGCGCTCGAATTTGATGTGCTGGAAGCAGCTTTTAGGACTCCCTCTACCGGCAAGTAAATATGCTATTTGAGGGGTTGGTCCTGCCTGCGTAATATAAAGGTGCGTAATTTATGACTTTTTGTTTGTAATTTTACGTCTTCCAACGTTAAGTCACATCGGACGGTGAATGAAGTGGGTGAAATGATGCTAAAATGTGTCCAGGGACCATGCAGCTTAGATCTACCCAACATCCGTCTTTCAGGATAAGGGAAAACTCCGGAAAAACCTTATCCAGGTAACTCCGCCCGACCGAGATTCAAACTTGGGACCTCTTGAACGTGAGGCAGACATGTTACCATCGACGCTACCGAGGCGGGTATAATTTCAGCTGGTGCGAAGATATGATAACTGTTGTAGTTTGTTTTCATGAATGTGAACACTAAATGACGGATAAATACAAGCAATATCTTTGTATATGTATATGCCTACACCGTGTACCCCGCATGGCTTGCGGGCACCCAAGGTAACGCAGGAGCTAATCCCAACAGAAGCTAAAGTTGAGCTCCACATATTCTCCTAAGCTGTTTGACATCAAAATTACCAACCTAAATTTCAGAAACAAAACACCAGGGTGCTAGGCATTGCATCCTATCCTTTCATTCTCAAGGTACAGTTACTGTATCCTTATAAATAAATTCCAACCTTAAAACCCACCAGACACCCTACAACATCCGGAACAAACTTTACCTGCGGTTAAACCCAAAACGGGTGGACATGCAGCAAAAACCTTCTGGGTAAATACAGCCAGCCAGCACGACGAGCTAGCGAGTTGTTTGTATATTCATTGCTATCCAAAGCATCTTTACAGCTATGCTATTTAGCATATATAGTTGTGATATAAGTCTAAATAAGTAAAGGAATTTTAAAAATGGAGTGAGACGGTAACAAAAGCGATGTGCATGGTTGGGTTCATTTGTGACTTTCGTTTTGCTGCTAAAGATTATTGTGTACCCCTATTTAGTAGTAGACATTAATAGCATTAGAGACTTCCTACATTTAAAAAAATTAAAACTGTTAGCATCTGTTCGCATGGAAATGCAAAACGACAAATATATAGATCTTGATGAATTTCTGTTGATTGTCATCTTTTAAAAATGAAATTTAATCGCCAAAGCTGTCCCTAAAGATTCACTTAACTTAATCAGACATGTTTGGTAATTTGATTGTGGTTTGTGAGAATGCAGTCAAAATTTATTTACCACTTCAGACATTGTGTTAATCCTTCAAAATCTGTAACATTTGGCATTCTCCAAGAACTTCGGTTGTTAACATAATTAATAGTTCTTATAACTGAAAACTGTCAATAATTCTGTGCTTATGTTACTGTTTGATAAAAAAATCCTGCCTAATGAATGCCTGAATTCTATCATACCATTAGTACAAAAGAAACAGAAGTAAAACAGAGAATATTCTTGAATGGTTAATTATCAAAATCATCTGGATCCCTGGACAGAGCACTATCATTGTAAACTGTAAAATGTATCTATTTATAAAAGGAGACAAGAAATGATAGTAAATTGGTAGATATTCAACTCAGAAGGCAGTAGCAAGAAAATATAGGAGCTGCAAAGATCTATAAGATATGCTTACGATTAGATTAACTTCCTTACTACTGCACAAAGTGATGATCCATGTTGTAGTTGTAGAAAGATGTGTTAATTTTTTGTTGTATTAATGAGAAAGAAAATGACACGTTACCATAGTTTTTATAGAAGGAAGACCTACATGGACATATTAAACCCACTAATATTATAACTTACATTGCTTGACTATTTCTTCCAAAGCTACGCAACAAAATAAAAATAATAGATATAATATATAATCAAGTAATCCCAAATGAAAGAAAGAAAACCTTAAGAAGAGCTCTAAGTAAAAGCTTTACGGACGGCAGACGCTAAATTATTTTTTTTTAAGCGGCAGTACATTACTGCAGACTTTTCTTCAAAACCTTCATGGGTCATCCTTGATTAAAATAAATGAAATAAAATATAGAATAAATAGAAAAATGTAATATAGACGATACTATATAGAAATATGATATAGAAAGGGAATATTTATATAAAATAAATATTAATTTTACTCAAGTCTTACACCTAAGGACTGACCATTCCCCCCTAACCCGGCTATTGAGCTTTAAGAACCTGGAAGGTCAGACAGCACGCTGGGTTCAGAGGCTGCAGGAGTACGACTTCACCTCGGAACATCGCAGAGGGAAGAGCCACGGTAACGCAGACGCTATGTCCCGAAGACCCTGTACAGAAGAGTGCGGTCACTGCATAAGAGTGGAAGAGAAGGAGCGCGCCGCAGCAGTCCGAGTAGTCACGGCAGTGCCTGCGGATGGCTGGGATAGCGCAGGCCTGAGGAGGGAGCAGCTGGCGGACGCAGATTTGGGGCCACTCTTGTGGGAAGTGGAGGCAGGGACAAGACCAACCTGGGAGGGCATCGCACCGAGGAGCGCCACCTACAAGTGGTACTGGGCCCAATGGGACCCGTTGAAGACCAGAGAGGGCGTGCTCTTCCGGGTATGGGAATCGCCCGATGGGAAGACGCAGAGGGAACAGTTGGAACTTCCCCAGTAAGGTCCCGGAAATCTTGGAAGAAGTGCACGCCGGTACTTCAGGAGGACACCTGGAAGCGAACCGAACTACTGACAAACTACGGCAGCGCTACTACTGGCTTAGGCTCCGAGCAGACCCTGAGAGATGGTGCCGTCAGTGACACGTGTGCGCGGTGAGTCGCGGCCCCCAGACTAAGAGCCGGGGTCGCATGCAGCTGTACAACGTCGGAGCGCCATTCGAACGAATCGCCGTTGACATTGCTGGACCGTTCCCAATATCCGAGCGAGGCAACAAGTACCTGATGGTGGTCGTGGACTACTTCACTAAGTGGCCGGAGGTGTATGCCATCCCGAACCAAGAGGCAAAGACAATTACAGGCTGCCTCGTGGAGCAAGTGTTCTGCCGATTTGGGGTGCCTTGGAGCTGGTTTCTCCCAGCCTGGTATTTCTGGAGTCTCATGACTACTTTATTTCGCATTCAAATATTGGCTGCTATCAAAGTTAACGACATTAGAAGTCTACGCAATCAAAAATTGTTACTCCAGTTCCTCACGACGCATGACGTGTATGTGTGTTTCTTGTAGGAGGTTAATACGCATAATTTTTCAGCCCTGTATAATTATGATCATGTGGTTAACTTGGGCCCAAAAGTTAGAGGCACTGCCTTGCTCTATCGCTATTGTATCCGGTCTTCTGACTTTGAATTAAATCCCTGGGGGAGCGTCGTATCGACTGTGCTGGATAACATTGCTCTGATTAACGTTTATGCTTCCTCCGGTTTCAGTCGACGACATAAACGTGAGCAGTTCTTTCAACAGGCATTGACAGCTCATTTACTATCAGGTAAAGAGTGTATCATTGCAGGGGATTTCAAATGTACGCGTCAGGTTAAGGATCAGAAAGATACTGCCAATCTAAGCCCGATGCTTCTGTAATTATTGTCGCAATTACATCTTCGTGATGCCTGGGGGCTGCAGCATGGTAATACGGTGCAAATCACCTTTTTCCGAGGTGCCTCAGCATCCCGAATGGATCTTTTTTATTTATCTGACACCTTGGGTCCCCGTTTCCAGCGCCTTGATGTTCATCCAATGCCTTTAGTGACCACCACGCCGTTACGTGTGCCCTGCAACTCACGGCTCTAAGTCTAGATATTGGAAGGATTTACTGGAAAATCAATTCAAACCCATTTAAGGATGAGGACTGTCGGTTGCGTTTTGCTACAAGATGGGCAGCTTTAAAATCCTCGTATTACTGTGCCTACCGCAAATCAAAATAGTGTGCCGTTACAGCAAAACCGGCCATTAAATAATTCATCAAAACAATTAGTTTTGAGAAGACCCGTGAAAGAAATGAGGTGTTGCAATGTTATAATGAGGCGCTTTGGAAGCTACATGAGCAGCATTGTCGAGGTGCCGAGGTTGCTCCGGCTGTCAGGAGAACAAAGGAAATAATTAAAATCAAACAAGATCAAATTCTGCAGGGTTTCGCCTTTCGGTCCCCCTTGACGCACGCTCTCTCCGATGAACAGGCCTCCATTTATTCATTGGCCAAGGCACGCACCCATGGACAGGCCCACTACATTTCATCGCTCACTGACGCTGCTACTGGTGTGGTGTTACATGGGACACGCCAGTTACTGCCTTATCTTCAGGAGAAATACCACCGCCTCTTTGGCGAGGCTCAAGCGGAACCCATGGCTAGCTCGGCGGCCCCTAGTAGGCCCGTGGCTCACATTAGTCTGTCCACGGTGAAGAGTCTACAAGGTCCCATAACGGAACGAGAGGTACATCAAGTGGTGCAACATTTGAAACGCAATAGAGCGCTTAGTCCGGATGGTCTTTCTTGTGAATTCTATCTTGCATTCTGGCCGATAATTAAGGCTGAGTTTGTTGCAGTGCTACAGGAATAATGGGATGGAGGCTGGTTTCCAGAACATTTCGCGGATAGAATTATAATTTTACTCCAGCTTAAACACTGTGCCCAGGCAGCCTTAGGCTTTCGCCCAATAACACTGCTGCATTCAGATTACAAAATCTTTGCAAAGCTTTTGGCCAGCAGACTAAAACCAGCGTATGAGGAGGTGCTCCATGTTAATCAAACAGCTCTTCAACGCAAGAATATTGTTGGTGACCCTGCGAAATTAAGAGATGTGGTCGTCCATCTTGAGCAGCACCATTGTTCCTTGGCATTAGTTAATCTGGATTTTCATAAAGATTTTGATGGAGTTCAGCACTGGTATATCTGGCGGTGTTTGCGCGCAGCTGGGGTACCTCAAAAAATGATAGCGACGATTCAAGGGTTTTATCGCCAAGCGTCGTCAACAATACTTTGCAACGTCTTTTTGTCGACACCTATTCCAATACGACAATCAGTCAGGCAGGGGTGTCCTTTATCTATGAGACTGTTTGTCTTGACACTCAATCCATTGCTCCAGATGCTACAAGATACACTGCAAGGCTTAACTGTGTAATGTTTTCTCTTAATTGGACCCAGAGACTCAACGCGCTACGTTTTAACTTAAATGAAGATCGCTCTCGAAATCTAATGTTGTTGCAACGCGTCTGGTTGCAAAAACTGCGCTGAAAGGCAGTTTTCATGCGCTTCTAACAATTTAAAACAACTAATAAAATAAATTTTCACAAATGCTGCTATAAGACCGCCTGACCTGTTCCTCTCGGTGTCACGTATATAACATAAGTTTATAAGTAACATAAGGTATTACAATGACTATACTTTCTCAACTCATTCCTACACATTCCAAACTTAAGATACAGGTTTAGAGAAGTAATTACATACGCTTGTAAATAAGCTATAGTCACGTGTGCATAAAAAGTTGATCAACTCTTGTCGTCTTTAAAGCTGTATGCTGAGCCCTTGCAATCAAAAGACAAACAGTAATGGCGGCTATCGTTTTTAAGATAGAACCATATTCCAAAGTTGAAACTAAAGACAAAGAACATATCAAAGTTTCTATTTGAGATAACGCAAAGTAATACCATGTACACTCCCTAATTATATTTTAAGAGTTCAAGGGGACAGAATTCCTAAAAAAAAGTTAGAATGAAGAGTACTTCTAGGACCCTTCCCACAGTATTCAGGCTACACCGTTTATTACACAAATATACCGAACAAACGTCAAAAAGAACTTTTGTCAATAAGAGCGGAATATCAAAAGTTTTAGGTACTTTCATGACTATAAACATATACTTCGTCCGTCATAATTGTATACAAGTACAAAATCGAAGTTAGCATTGTGTGAATTACCCTGAACACATATTTCAGTTCAGCAAAAAAAGTCAATATTTATCCATTTTTTGAATGCTTCCGTTCTCAAGCACAATTGTTTGTTTCTTCGACATTTGTGTGTATACTTTCTTAGCTATTCTTAATTCTTAAGATATAACAGGCATTTAAATCTATGCTAAACCTAAAAAACACAGTTACATATCTTACAAAACGTTCTATATATCTGCAGGTTTTCTTCCGCGGTATACAATATTACAGGTAGTGCCATCTCTGGTAAGGAAACATGGTACACTGGAACTTTCACTCTTTATGTACCAACAAGCTTTTTCCTGCGGGAAATCTGCACACCAAAATATTTTTGTTAGTAACATGCGTTTCTAAGTAATTTTAGGTATTACCAATCACACTGCCTTCTCAACTCACTCATTCACAACGGCTTTTATTCCCAAATATTCCAAATAGAGCATACCCCTTCACAGAAGTAGTCTTTTTGCCCGTTTCGCTGTAGTTGTAACAAGGATACAGGATATATGAAATACCTTGCACTATGGCTTTCCTTACTAGATGCGAAATAATAAGGCATTTTAAAATTTAGCAGAGCCAGCAGTTATTGCCAAATATTAGCAACATTTTCTAAACGGATGGGAGTGTTTCTTTTTTTATCTTTTGGCAAGGCAAAGATTGCGGAATTCTCAAGCATTACATGGAACCAGAGGGCTAAATATTTGAAAATTGACTAAAGCCTTCTGCAATCTGTTATTATTCTTGTACTTTTAGTAAATACTAAAAAAAAACGTGTATCGACAATTTTCTGTCTCTTCTTCTTGTTCTTCTTTAACTGTCTTATATCTCTACGTGGTGTCCGTTATTGTTTTTCTTCTTAACCCTTATGCTGGTTCAGGAACGGAATCTCTGTATAAGCGAGAGAGAGGATCCAGAATGGGAGATCAACCCGTTGCCTGGTATGAGGGAGAGAGTATTGGAAGACAGAAGCAGGGTGAGATGAAATGACAGAAAAGATGATAATGGGGCAATTGAAGGAATGCTTGTGGGAGAAACAGAAGGACCTGGAGAAAAGCCGCCCTGTCACCGTGTTGTCCACCACTTATCTCAATTTTCGATCTTTTGGGATCGAACGCAGACTGCCTTGGTGAGAGTCGATCGCCCCAACCACACAGCCACGGCGCGGCGATTATCTATTCCAATGCAGTTTACGTGAATAGAGGAAAAGGTTTCTAAACTTTTGTTTACCTAATCAGAAAGCTTTATTCGATTTCATACAATTAATTTTAGTTTCTCGAAACTAAACTGTTTTGCAGATGCAGTTGCTATGTGTTTATGTAATAGATTACGGTCCGTTGTCAGGACTAAGCGAATGTCAGCTTTTGGCGCTTTTCATATGTTTCTTCAAATGTGCGGTAAAAGGACATTTGCATATCAGTCAGCAGTCATGCTGCTCCCATCGTCTAGGTTTGTAGTAGCTGTATGGCCCTTGCGTCACAAATTTTATAAATAATTATCCGTAAATTAATTACATGTCCTTTTTTGTAATTTACCTCCTTCAACGTTAAGCCATATCGGACGTTGAAATGGGTGAAACGCTGTTCCAACGAGTACGGGATCCTTGGAACTCAGAGTTACCCATCATTCGTCTTTCAGGAGAAGGGAAACGCCGGAAAACCCTATCCAGGTAACTCAACCTGACCGAGATTCGAACTCGGGACCTCTTGAACGTGAGGCAAATACGCTACCATCTACGCTACCGAGGTGGCCGCAAGTATTGAATTTCCAGAGATAAATGAAGATATCAAATATTAGGTATTCTGGAAATGGTAATGAACCCACCTAACAAACGCCACATTGCACTAAAATCACATGGATATAATCATGATTATCTTCGAATTTAAGTACAAAGAAGATATTTTCCAAATTTAACATTGAATTCATATTATAAGTAAGCCAAAATCGTTGATATTTAACAATTTTAGAACGCTTCAGTTCTCAAGAACAAGGGGTTTTTTTTTTTTTTTTTTTTTTTTTTGACGTAGTGTGTATGCATTCCCGCTACTCTTAGCTTTCAGAAAATGAAGAATAAAAACTGAAGAATACAGTTACATAACTTATAAAATTTTGAAAAGCCTTATAATTTTCTTCCTCGGTATGAGAGATTACAGGTAGAGTCTACTCTAGACAGCAAAAGGCGGTTTTTTGATATTTTCATTGGTTCTGAGCTAAAAGCTTTTCCTGGCAGAGAATCGGTACTTGAAATATTGTCTCGCATTTAGAAGTATCTTTAACTTTAGTTTTACTGCGGAGGTGATTCGGCGCTGCGAACAGTTTTGATCTGTTGTTCCTATGCCCCCAAATGGAACATCCCCTGGTGGAAGACGGGGAAAGAGAGGGGGGGGGGGCTATAGGTAACATAAGGTGTTACGAAAACACTACATTCTCGAATCATTCCTCCACACTCCAGACCTAAGATACAGGTTTAGAGAAGTAATTACTTTCCGTTGTACATAAACCTTACACATAGTCACATGTCATAAAAATTTGGTTGGCTCTTGTCATATTTTATGCTCTATGCTGAGCCTTTATAATCACTAGAAAATCAGGAATGGGGAGTTGCGTTTTTAAGATATAACCATATTCTAAAATTAAAACTAATAGCAAAGAACATTTCCAAATTGTTTAATGAGATAACATAAGTTTATATAATGTAGACTGCTTAATTATATTTTATGATCTACAGGCGAAAGAACTCTTTCAAAGGTTAGTGACAATGTAAGGTATCACTCAGACTTTCCCAAAATATTCAAGCTACACATTTCCTTATGCAGATATACAGAACACACACTATCATGGCCAAATCGCTAGATATAATGTACACAGTTGAAGAAAACCCAAAATGGATCTCTTTTGGAGGTATAAATCACACTGTAAGTATTATTGTCAACTCTTATTCTCTGCTGCAATATTTCGCTCTAACATTTAAAGCTTACTTACTTCTAGTTAGTGCTAGAAGGATTGTGTTCAACATAAAACTTCGACCCCGAGAAGTAGCAGAAATCCTAGTTTTGAGAATCTCTGAAGAGATAAAGCGGGTTTCTGCATAATCTCATTGTGGGGGTATCTGCGAATTGTGAATAAGGTAATTCTAAAGTAAAATAAAACTTTGTTTATAAGGTTATAGCGATTCAGGGCAGGCCATTCCCGCCTTCCCGCGCAAAACACTGTCACTGCTGACTGAGGGGCGTGACGTCACTGAGAATACAACGCAAGATCGCTTACACGTGAATGTGCGTAATGCAATATTATGATTGCACATTATAAGATAAGATAAGGCACTGATGCATGCAAATTCCACAATCCTTCTGATGAAATAAACGAGATGCAGTTGCTTATGAGCTATTGTAGTTATTGGCTGTGTTTTTTGTCGTAACATTATGAAAACCATTGCGCTGTTGCTGAAAGCAAACATGCTTCGTATAAAACTACGGATGTGATTTTCCATTGTTTGCCTAAAGATCGAGAACTACACGGCAAGTGGGTTTTACGCTGTAAAAGGGCTGATCCGGTTAATGTGAATAATGCAAGGATTTGTTCCGATCACTTCCTGCCCGAAAACTATGAACGGGATTTAAAAAACGAGCTGTTAGGTTTGCCGCTGAAAAGAAAATTAAAGGGCGACGCTGTACCGTCACAGAAAATTCCTAATTGGCATGGGGATGTATTTGAGGCGGTAGTAGCAAGTACCAGCAAAACCAATTTGCAGGTAATTATCAGATACACATTCCATTTATGTATTTGTTTCTATGTGTACACTGAGTTTATTCGCTCCTTTTTTATAAGAAAAGTTTGATGCGTGGAATAATAATAATAATAATAATAATAATAATAATAATAATAATAATAATAATAATAATAATAATAATAATAATAATAATAATAATAATAATAATAATAATAATAATAATAATAATAATAATAATAATAATAATAATAATAATAATAATAATAATAATAATAATAATAATAATAATAATAATAATAATAATAATAATAATAATAATAATAATAATAATAATAATAATAATAATAATAATAATAATAATAATAATAATAATAATAATAATAATAATAATAATAATAATAATAATAATAATAATAACAATAATAATTAATAATAATAATTAATAATAATTAATAATAATAATAAATAATTAATAATTAATAATAATAAATAATTAATACTAATTAATAATAAATAATTAATAATAATTAATTAATAATAATAAATAATTAATAATAATAATAACAATAATAATAACAATAATAATAATAATAATAATAATAATAATAATAATAATAATAATAATAATAATAATAATAATAATAATAATAATAATAATAATAATAATAATAATAATAATAATAATAATAATAATAATAATAATAATAATAATAATAATAATAATAATAATAATAATAATAATAATAATAATAATAATAATAATAATAATAATAATAATAATAATAATAATAATAATAATAATAATAATAATAATAATAATAATAATAATAATAATAATAATAATAATAATAATAATAATAATAATAATAATAATAATAATAATAATAATAATAATAATAATAATAATAATAATAATAATAATAATAATAATAATAATAATAATAATAATAATAATAAAACTGTTTTTATTAATAGGCAATATCAGCAAGAGATCGCCGGTGCGAAGTTAGGACCGTGCGAAAGAGGGCGCTGTCTACTATAGTATCTTTATCTCCAAAAAAAAAAAAAAATTTGACCCATCGACCAGCACGGAGGTAGCTCCTGACCACTCTGTTGTTGCTGAAGATGAAATAATTAGACTAAAGACTCAGATTCAAACCCTGAAGAAAGAAAACAGTGTTTTGAAACGGCAGAACAAGGTACAGAAGTAATATTTTGTAGCTTCCATGGACAAAGTGCTGCAAAGTGTAATGGAGTGATGCAAAACTTAATTTCTATAATAAGTTCCAAGATTCCCGAAATTCATCACAAAGTGATCTCTCTTAATGTGAGGACAAGAACCTTCATTAGAATTAGGCACTTAAACAAAAGAGCGAAGGCAGAAATGATCAGGAAACTTGCAGCAAAGAAAAATCTTCAATGGGTTGCTTCGTCATTTTCTTGAGCTACACTGATTAAGTACATATGAACAGTAACATGTTTTAAACTCTTAATATAACTGCTAGAAAGAACCTTCATTATAATACACAAGTGGATGTTTATTCCTTCCGATTTTACACGTAGCAGAGCTTAAATAACACATACTCAGGGGCTAGTGTTTAACTCTCGCGGTTGAACTGTATTCTCAGTGACGTCATGCGCGTTAGCCAATGGCAGCGCAACTCTCCGGAATGGCCTACCTGAGTATTCTAGTTGCCTTGATAGCGATTAACCCAAAAATATAACATTTTACTTGTCATTATTTTATGCAGGTACCAATTGAAAATTCGGTCACTTCAAACCACATTGGAAATCCCATATACCTTACAAAATTACAATCTTCTATATATTCATTTTAGAATGAATCCATTCTCACGCACGATTACTTGTTTCTGCGACATTTGTGTGTATACGCTCTTAGCTGCTCTCAGGCTTCACGAAATAAAACGCACTCGAATATATGCTAAACATAACGAACACAGTTATATATCTTAAAAAAAACTTCTTAAATAATTGCAATTCGTCCTTTCTAGTATATGATATTACAGGAAGTGCCATCTGTGGACAGCAACTGGAACTTCCGTTGTTTCTGAGCCAACATGTTTTCCTGAAGGATATCTGTATACTAAAATATTGTCTGGTATGTGAGTAACTAAACGTATTGAAAATTACACTATATTCTCAAATCACTCATTCACAACAATTTATCTTCCCAACAATTCCAAATTTAGCATACCACTTCACAGAAGTAGTCTCACTGCCGCTTTCGGTGTAGTTGCAACAAGGATAGAGGATATTTTAAAAAGCGCACACGACGGTTTTTCTCTCTGGATACAAAATAATAAGTCACGTCATATTCATTAGAGCTAACAGTTATTTCCAAATGTAAACAATAAAAACAACATGACCGCAGTATATCTTAACCCACACAATCGTGACTTTGCAATTTCGTTGTTCTTGTCTGTACCTATGGTGACGCTGTTTAAGCGCGCCGCTAGTACTTTGTGGCATGACAAATGGGGGATCAAGCATGAGTATTTGGCAGGGAAAAGGAAAAACAAAAAGGAAATCAGAAAGTAGAAAAATGCGAGTGTAGAAGAACACTTCCATTGTCCATTCATAATTACTTGTACTTTAAACCATGTTTAAAAGAAACATTAACAGTTGATATTTCTAACCTGTAAGAGTAACCAAGTTGTTTTAAACGAACAGTAGTAAAATAAAGGTAATTTAAGGGTAAGCGTTTATGTAAAAATGCAATGAATTAGCTACTTTCACGTACAAGTGAAAATGCACGGCACGGAATGTGCAGTTTGCACATATATTAACTCTCTGTAACCATTTACTTTCAGCAAGTTGTATACGAGATGGTTAAGGAAATGACTTTTTAGTGCAACGCTAATTGTCATATTTAAGAAGTTGGAAAACCCCACTAAAATCTCACATTCCACTAAACAGTGTCCAGCTTGCTGATGACATTTGGTGATTATACACAAACCCTCTGAACTCGTAAATCTGAGGGACCGTATTGCTAAGCAGTATAACAACATAAGGTTTCAATATGGCTGCTAAATAATCTTGCAATATAAAAACTGTATCTACATGAAATCGCAGAAAGCTAATTCAATGACTTATGTACAGACTTTTATAAAAATAAATATGATCTCACTTGAAAATGTATGTTTATCTTTCAGCTTGGCAGAACATTTCAGAAAAGTCATTGATTTATATTTTAGAGAATCTAAAATAACAGTAGAATAACCCAGCCGTAAGATATAATATTATTCACAACTGCAGATATTTTCTGACTTATAGGAAGGCGAAACTAATGGAAACAATGACTACAGACTAGTTTCATACCTATTGGTCCTTTTTGCGACGCGCACACACATATTAGAATGTCATCTCCTGCCGTCATCTTATACATCCAAACTCGACAGTTACAAGAAAGTAACACATATTAACAGCAAGACCCATGCTTATTTCCCCGCATTACATTAACTCTGGAGCCTTTGTCCTCCTACTTCCTCCGCACCCAATGTTATATTTCGATCCAACGCTCTATTACTTTGTATCGCTATATGCCTCCGCCATTTTCCTTAATTTCCCTCTCGCCCCTTCAACTCGTTGTCTATTACCATCTGTTTATGCAACTATAATGTAAATTGAGGTTTTTTAGTCAGCTTCTTCTGATGCGCTTGTTACACAATCGTTTGGCAACTGGTTCATGTACACGAATAATAGAGTTAAAAAAAAATTGTTATATCCTTTAAACATTCACATTAAATTGTTTTATAAATATCAAGGCTGTGTGAAATGCAATTTTTGTATCATTTTAATGCAACACTTTGCAAAACGAAATATAAACGCTTAACTGATTAATTCCCTTATTTACTTTTTTGCGACGTACCAAACGAGTTGGCCCCCCAACAATTTGAGAGGTTGGTACGCTGCAGGTACCAGAATTGAATCTTGGGACCGGCCATTCCAATAATGTGTTTTACATGGCTCCCCGTGGTTGCCTAGGATTGTTTCTATTTTATATCGAATTTTAGTTTCTTCGTTTCCTATCATTTCAGTCCTCCCGTAGGGGAGGGGATCCGTGTCCTTCAGCTGCCAAAGTGCCGGCGCTGCGGACCCTTAGCACTCGTGGTACCTCTGACGTTACTAGAGGAACCTCGGGCCGAACATACCGAGCCCCTCCCGTAGGGGAATTGTTCGGATTGGGTTGGAATCGAGGGGGCAGTGTGTTCCCGAAACCCAAGGGTAAATGGGTACTTCCGGCCAGGCTACGGCCGCCCGGAGGAGAGGGTTGCCTGAATAGTCCCGGGTACTCGCCTGCAGAGCTAGTAGAAGGTGTGCTAGATCACCATTCGGCCCCACCGAGGTTATCGGTAGTCTTCCCTGCGGGGTTGACGCGCGTAAGTGGCGTATCCACTTCCATCTCGTCTTGACGTTGTGCTCAGCGGGGGGGCTTTTTAGACTCAAGGTATTGCCCTATGGAAAGAGCCCCGGATTTTTCCATCGCTCCCGGGTAGAGGGAGTCCCGGGTTCTTGGTCCTACGGGTCCAGGACTAATGGGAGTAGAGACCCTGTATTTAACTTATCATTTCAGTCCAAATCGGATCGGTAATTGGTCGGTCTCTGACAGATGGAGGCCTCTGCTGAGTCGTCTAAAATATGCTGAGTTCTCCATGTGTTACAGAATTTCGAATAGTCTGTCTCCTTGATCTAATTTTCGCCACTTTTACGCAACCGTGCCTTTACTGTTTCTTTTTCCTGTTGTTTTGCAAGTATACACAATGCACACAAAAAGTTAGGCCCAAGGTGGGACTCGAACCCTCTACTGTCAATACGGCAGGACGCCAGACATACACTCCAGCGACCGAGGCTCGTGTTTCTTAAAAGATGTGCGAATTTTCGAAAGCGTTGATTTTGACAAAATTGGCGCTAGTGATTTTGATTAAAGTACCAGAGGTTTAAGATATATTCATGACAAATGAAATGCTTGTCCTGAATTTTCTGGAATGTTAGAAACCGTCTATAAGATAGATGATCTATAATTAGCTGGCACATCGCAAGTGATAGAGGCGGCTAAAGTGCACAGAAAGGAAGGTTACCTTAAAACACACAACCAATGCGAAATTTATTTCGTGTTCCTGGAGGCATCTTAGGAATAGTGTACGATATTTTTTTTACTTTTACGGTACCTACATTCTTTTTCTGCTTAGACTTTCCTGGGGATGTGCCAAGATTTTTAGAAATCTAACAATTTGTCAATAATAGCTAAGGCGAATATGTTTGAAGTACCATAAGTTTTATATTTTCATGACAAACGGCATATACCGGAAAGCACGGTACACTGAAAGTTTCATTGTGAGCGAACATGCCTTCCCTGACAGAAATATGTAAACTAAAATATTGTCTTTTTTGGAATATACGTTTGTAAGTAACTTTAAGAATTTGCAATCACACAGCATTTTCAAATCACTCATTCACTAATGCTTATATTTCCAACTATTCCAAATTTAGCATACCTCTTCACAGAAGTAGTCTTTTTGTCCGTTTCGTTGTAGGTGCAACAGCGATAGAGTATTTATTAAAAATCTCTCACTGCGGGTTTCCTCGCTGGATGTAACGTAATTAGTCACGCTAACATTCATCAGAGCTAGTAGTTTTCGGCAAATATAAACAACAATGTTTAAACGGAAGTGATTTCTCCTTTTATTTCTGTTGGCGACGGAAACATTGCGGGGTTCCCAAGCCTTATATTGCAGGAGCACGCTAAATATTTGAACATTGGCCAAAGCCTCCTGCATTCTTTTATTATTCTCCTTCCTTTTAGATGATACTTCAAAATGCATATCTACAATTATCTGTTTCTTCGATTTCTTTAACTGTCCTGTTATACCCATACGTGGTGACCGGGTATTGTTGTTCTTCTTAACACTTATTCAGGTTGAGGAACGGAACCCTAGATCTGTGAAAGAGAGAACACAGGATGGGTGCTTGGTATGAGTGCGAGATGAATGAATGACAGAAGGAGGGTGACATGAAATGACAGGAAAAAGGATAATGGAGCAATTTGTGGAATGTTTGCAGGGGAAACCGGAGGAACACGAGAAAACTTTCCATAGCTCTATGTTGTCCCCCACATATCTTACTTAGCAGTCTCATGGGATCGATCCCACTCCGCCTTGGTGAGAGTCGAGGGGCCCAACCACTGAGCGGCTTTGTCTTTCTCGTTGCACTTTACGTAAATAGAGGAAAACTTTTTTAAATATTTGCTTACAAGAATGTGTAGAGAAGATCCTATAAGTCAAGATATTTTAAGTCGCTCCACTGCTTGATCTAAAAACTAAAGTCGATTTCACACATATAACTTAGGCTTTTCGAAACTAAAGAGTTTTGCAGATGTAGTTGTTATTTGTTTTTGTAATATGCACTAAGGTTGGATAAAATGCAGCAAGTGATTTCTCCGCTTTTAACATGTAAGGAGCTGCATCTGTGTACATCAGTTGGACCCTCTCTCCTTTTATGCCATCTAGCTATATAGTATCTTAAGTCCATCATTAATGAATCTAACAATTGTTGAACTGTTGGTTACCTTCAAAGTTTTATAATAAATTAAGTAGGGTTTTGATGCAGCTTCTAGTTCCATCTTTCCCACTATTAGATTAGCGATCAAACGGCCTGAAGCCTCCGTCGTCTCATCGGCAGAAATACATATAGGTGAGTTGCCTATGTCAATCCTGATTTTTTCTAATACGTCACCGTAACAAAATTCCAAGTAATTCTTCCTGAAAGTGGATTCGTCGAGAATGTTGTGAGTGCAGCATTTGTGAAAGAAGTGTTTAAATGCAGGTACCTGAAGCTTGTTCCGGGGTATGTTGGCTGCAAGCAACGCCATACATAGTTCTTTGTAAAATCTACTATTAGATAATGTAGGCTATCCCTGCAACTGTGTAAGTAGTATCTGTTTCTTTGAAGAAACTCGTTCATTTTTAATATGCAGATTGCTTCGTATATGTTGTTCAAATTGAGATTTCATAGTACACCCCATACGTTAACCACAAGTTTGGCAGAGGAGTGTTTTTCAATCAGTTATTAAAGCACTGTCAACAGAAATCCACGCTTTTAGCTATGAAGAAAACAAAGACGCAACCAGTGCGATGGCTAAATTAAATGCAGCTGACTGTTATAAATTCTGAAACGTTCCACTTTTGAGAACAAGGAAGAAAAGTTGCTTAAAACAAGTCATTGTTTTCGGAGTCGGACTCGTACAATTTAGCTTTGAGTGCAGTGGAAATGTGTAGAATTGACGACACTGAATGAGACGCATAATAATTAAAAAGTGTGATAGTTTCTTCTTTCTTGCTATGTAACGAAAATTAATGGAATTGAGGAGAATTTATATTAATTCATAAAAAAAATATTAAAATATGTAAAATAATATACTATAGTGTGAAATATGTACTAAAGCTCAAAATATGAAAAAAAAAAAAAAACATGTAATTTAAAATGCTGGAATAAGGGTCTTTACATTTTAAATCGGGGACATTTTTTGTTTTATAATTAAGAGTAACAGAATATGTAATTCCATAAAATCCGGGCTGTAGTTATCGTCAATATTGATTTCATGTGTCAACAGAAACGGCCGTTATACACGGTGTTCATTTTTATTTGTGGTTTTACCACGCAAAATTTGACGTCACCATTAGCATCGCTGAAGGAGCGAGTTTATATACGATTCCACCAGCAGCTGACGATCGTACGTGATCTGCTGACAGCAGCTTTGAGAGCTTCCTCTACCGGCAGGTAAATATTCTATTTGAGGTTAGGGTCTTGCCCGCGTAATATAAAGGTGCGTAATTTCGCTTGGTGCGTAGTTTGCTTTAATGAAAGTGAACACTAAATGACGGATAAATACAAACAATATCTTCCAATCTGGTGTTTCTCTGTGAAGATATATAACTTATTATAATTTAACAAAGGAATGTCAAATTAATAACAATATTAGTTTCAAAACATTTCAGTAAAGAAACACACCTTCCTTCTTTTGTCCTTTCAACAGTGTACGTCACATCGAACAATGAATGAATAACTGAATGAGTGAATAAATAAATGACATAATATAATACTCAAATGAGGCCAGGGTCCCTAGAGCTCAGAGTTACCCGATATTCGACTTCGTAGGAGAAGGGAAAACTCTGAAAAAACTTATCCAGGTAACTTGATTTAAGCGGTAGTATAGCATTGCAGAATTTTCTTCAAAAATAATCATGAGTCATCTTTCAATATACTGAATTAAAATACCATTTTGGTATTTAATCGAATTTCCAGTTTTAAAATTTACTGTAAATCTTTCTTAGATAACATGGAATCGCAAAGTATATATCCAGTATAATTTTCAAATTAAATTTGTATAGAATTCTATTCCTCCTCTACATAGTTCTGTAGGTACGTGGTGCAGAAAGTATTATTGAATACTAGGAAGAAAACACGTCGAAACTACCAGGTTATCAAAATTGACGTTTAAATGCCCCACCGGTTTCTTCCACCACAGCGGCACACAGTGGATATCTTTGAAACACGAAGTACCCGTGGGGAGCTACAGATGTCGCGCAAGTCGTAATTACTTTGCATATATCAAATCTATTAGTTATGTAGAATGTATTCCAAAACACGGGAATATTGATGTTATGCCTTCATGCAAAGCAATTATACAATTCGAACTTTAATAAGTTGGGTCAATATTTCACAAAGATATCAAAATAAAGCGATAAGAACTATCATATTCCAGAACAGAGGTGTTCAGAAATTTGTATAACTCGAATAAAATGAATTCGTTTTTGATATATTATTTGGAATATCACTAGCTATGCTATTTAGCATATATAGTTCGGAGTAAAATCTAAGTAACTCAAGGAACGTTGAAAATGGAGTAAGATGGTAACAAAAGCGAAGTGCATGTTTGGATTCATTTGTGGCTTTCGTTTTATTTTTGAATATTCGATACAAATTGTATTCTATACAAATTAAATTTGAACATTTTACTGGACATTTATTCTGCGATTCAATGTTATTTGAGAAAGCTTTACAGCAAAATTCAAATCTGGAAACTCGGTTAAATACCAAACTGGTATTTTAGTTCAGTATATTCAAGGATGACTCATTAATATTTTGAAGAAAATTCTGAAATGCTACTCCACCGCTTAAACCAAGTTAATATAGCCATTGCCTTCTGCAAGTTTATAATGTAAATGAAAACTGGGTTTTCAGTAATTATTTTCACTTTGGCATTCTTGATTCATATTACCCTCTTTATATTTCAGTATGTTAAGTAGTTTGCGAAAAACATAGTTGAGGTTTGTAATTTATAATATAAGTAATTTTAATTTGTCCACGTAAGACTTCTTTGTATAATAACTGTTTTATCGTGTTATTTTTTTCTTATTAATAACACATAACACATTTCTCCACGACTACAAAATAGATAATCACTTTGTACAGTAGTAAGGTAGTTAATATAATCTTGAAAATGTCTTAGAGATCTCGGCTTCTCTTAAATTTCCCTGCTACAGCCTTCTGATTTGAATGTCTACCAATTTACTATCCTTTCTTTTCTCCTTTTAAAATAGATACACTTTGCAGTTTACAAGGATAGTGCTCTGACCAGGGATCCAGGTGATTCTGATAATTAACCATTCCCGAATATTCTCTGTTTTACTTCTGTTTCTTTTGTACTAATGCTATGATAGAATTCAGGCATCATTAGGCAGCACTTTTTATACAAACCTTAACATGAGCACGGAAATATTGACAGTTTTCAATTATTAGAGCCATTAATTATGTCCGAAGATATTGGAGAATGCCAAATGTTACAGATTTTGAAAGGTTAACTCAATGTCCGAAATGGCAAATAAATTTTTACTGCATTCTCACAAACCACAATCAAATTACCAAATATGTCTGAATAAATTAACGTCTAACTGAATCTTAAGGGACAGCTGTGGCGAATAAATTACATTTTAAAAAGATGACAGTCAACAGGAATTCATAAAGATTTATATATTTGTCGTTGTGCATTTCCTTGCCAACAGATCCCCTCAGTTTTAATTTTTTTAAATGTAGGATATCTCTAATGATATTAATGTCTACTACTAAATCTGGGTATCGAATATTCATAAATAAAACGAAAGCCACAAATGAACCCAAACATGCACTAGGCTTTTGTTCCCATCTTACTCCATTTTAAACTTTCCCGGAGTTACTTAAATTTATTCGGAACTGGATATGCTAAAGAGCATTGGTAGTAGAATTCCAAATAATAGATATAAAACGAATTAATTTTATTCGACTTATACAAATTTCTGAATACCTCTGTTCTGAAATACGATAGTTCTTGTCGCTTTATTTTGATCTCTTTGTGAAATATTGACCCAACTTATTAAAGTTCGAATTGTATAATTGCTTTGCATGAAGGCAAAAAACCAATATCCCCGTGTTTTGGAATACATTCTAAATAACTAATTGATTTGATATATGCAAAGTAATTACGACTTGCGCGACATCTGTAGCTCCCCACGTCTACTTCCTGTTTCAAGAGATTTCCACTGTGTGCCGCTGTGGTGGAAGAAACCCGTGGGACATTTAAACGTCAATTTTGATAACCTGGTAGTTTCGACGTGTTTTCTTCCTAGTATTGAATAATACTTTCTGCACCACGTACCTACAGAAGTAGGTAGAGGAAGAATGGAATTCTATACAAATTTAATTTGAAAATTATACTAGATATATATTTTGCGATTCCATGTTATCTAAGAAAGATTTACAGCAAAATTAAAAACTGGAAATTCTGTTAAATACCAAACTGATATTTTAATTCAGTATATTCAAGGATGACTCATGATTATTTTGAAGAAAATTCTGCAATGCTACACTACCGCTTAAACCAAGTTACCTGGATAAGTTTTTTCAGAGTTTCCCTTCTCCTACGTAGACGAATATCGGGTAACTCTGAGCTCTAGGGACCCTGGCCTCATTTGAGTATTATATTATGTCCTTTATTCATTCACTCATTCAGTTATTCATTCATTGTTCGATGTGACGTACACTGTTGAAAGGACAAAAGAAGGAAAGTGTGTTTCTTTACTGAAATGTTTTGAAACTAATACTGTTATTAGTTTGATATTCCTTTATTAAATTATATGAGGAAATTACTTTACAGTTTAGTCTTAATCTCTTAAATTCATTTCTGTAATACGAATGCAGTTTTGTTAAGCTAGATATGGTGAAGCAGAAACTATATTTTCTATGCCTATACACATGGAACGTTTGAGAATACCACTAGATTTGAATATCATGAAACTCTAAAAGGGGGGAAAATATGTAAACATATAATTTATTTTGGGAAAATGATCTAAATTTCAGCGTACCTTAATGCCGAGAGCCTCAAATGTTAGGCAATAAATATAAATCTGATACTTGGCAATGCAGACGTGTAAACACGAAGAACAAATCATTTATTCTTTGCAATAACACTCAAAATGTATGCTAAATAATGACCTAATTGATTTATAAAGCTCTTTACTCTTACTCGTTATCTGGTAATGGGAGTAACTAGTTTATTGAACAAGAAATTGATTGTGGGATTTTGGCGGAGATAAAAGAGAGAGATAACATCTGAAAAACACAAAATGCAATTCGGCTTATATTACAAAGGAGTAGAGCAGGGCGTGTTAGCGTAATATAGAATTTTTCCTTTTATGGAACTAAACATATAGTTACATTTTCGTCAAATAGCAAATACTGATTAAGCAAATTGCTTAACTTCTAATCCTCGGCCACCTGTTAAAATACCTATGTAGCACCTGAGCGTACTGCAATGTCATATTGCCTTTGTACTTACACGGGAATATCTAAAGGAACCTTTTTCTGTCTCGATCTACGTTATCTAAATAGAGGGAAACATGTTTAAATATTTGTTTACAGGATTGTGTAGAGAAAATCATGTAAGCAAACATGACGCTCCACCGCTTGATCTGGCGAATTGTGTCGACTCCACACACTTAACTTTAGTGTTAATTATCTGAACTGCTTTGTAAATGCAGTCCGTTATAAGTACTGAAAGAATGTTAACATTCGGGACTTAGCAAATACTTTTTATCAAAAATGTGAGGTAAAAAGATATTTGCGCATCAGTCTGCAGTAATGCTGCTCGTATCGCCTAAATGTGTAGTGGGAATATTACCAGTGGTTCACAAATTTTATAAATAATATCCCTTAATTAATTACACAAACTGAGCTGCCAGAGAGAAATGCTCTCAAGGATAAGGTATTCCAGAAATGCTTATGAACTCTCCCAACAAAAGTCACATTGCTTTAAAATCACAGGGATTTGATCATGACTATTTGGAATTCTACTACCAAGAAATGTTTCTATTGTTGTCGCGAACCCATTATCTACGATAGCGTGGCTTGTGTACACAAAGAGCCGGCAAATAAATATAGTTGGATTTGCTCGCACAGATTAAGTTACGCTTCTGGAAGGTTCGGGTTTCGTCTAGTGACAGAACATTCGATGTCTTGTTTATTCCAGAGATATCTAGTGATTGTTACAGAACAGTCTCGAATTATCAATGAGGTATTTAAGAAAGTGACGGCTCGCCAAAAGTCAGTCGTAAACAGAGAGTTGTAAACAGGAGTAAGCAGTTGTAAAATAATGTAATCAGGACGCTGTTTGTGTGGTCATCTAACTTGGTAGATTGTGATTGTCTATGTGACGTAATTCTGTTAGGTAAACATTGAAGAGGGTGTATTTCTGCGGAAATAAAGAACATTTAAAATGTCTGCAAATTGGACTTTTAATTCCACGAATCCAAAAAGTCACATTATTTAACATTCAATTCACATTTTCCGTTAGCTAAAATGGTTTATATATACTTATTTTTGAGGGCTTCCATTCTGACGAACCATTACTTGTTGCTTCAACATTGTGTGTGCATGCTTTCTTGCTGCTCCTAGCTTTCAGGAAATAAAGCGCACTTAAATCTATTATAAACCTAAAATTACAGTTAAATATCTTATAAAACTTTGTAAAGACTCACCATTCTTATCTCTCGGTATCAGAGATTACAGGTATAGCCTTATCTGTGCAGCAAAGGGCCTTTGTTTGATATTTTCATTGTTTCTGAGTGAAAATAATTGTTCTGGCAGAAAAGAGGTATAGTGAAATTTTGTCGCGTATTTAAGGGTAGAATTAGGATTACTACGGTAGGGATTTGTCGCTGCTACTGCCGCGGAAGGAAGGACGAGGAGACACAGGGCGGCCGTGCCAAGGAGTCACGACAGAGCAGAGGGTACTGTACCTGCACGTTTACTTTAATGGAAACCGCCCCAGGTCGGTGAACGGACACTTCCTCTAGTGACAACAGAACTGAAATGCAGGGATAGAAAATTCGAGTGAAGTAATTAAACTATCCAGCATTCGCGTGGCGAAACGCGGAAACCCTAATAACAAATGGGTCAGGTAGGTCGGCAACGAGAATCGAACCCGGGCCTTCCGAATGGCAGCCACAGACGAAACCGCCAGAGCCACTCGGCTCGGTATCTCGTATGTAACATATATAAGTAACAAGTTATTACAAACACAGGACATTCTTGAATCATTCCTCCACGCTCCACATACAGGTTTAGAGAAGTAATTGCAGTCCGTTGTAGATAATACATAGATCTAGTCACATGTGCATAAAAAGTTAATCACCTATTGGCGTCTTTTAGGATCTATGCTGAGCCTTTGCAATCACTAGAAAATCAGGAATGTGGACTAGTATTTTTAAGATATAACAATATTCCAAAAATGGAACTAAAAGCAAAGATCATCCCGAAATCATTTTCTGAGATAAGATATACTGATTACATTAACGCTGCATAATTATGAGTTGGGAAAAAAGGGAAAATATTTCAAAAGTTAGTCAGAATCAAAAACACTTTTAGGACCTTTCGCACAATATTTAAGCTACACATTTTGTTATGCAAATAAACCGAACATACGACATCAGGATCAAATCGCTAAATACAATTTAATCAAAATGTATCCCTTTTGGAGATAGAAATCACATCCTATGTTTTATTGTCAACTCTTATTCTCTGCTGCAATATTTCGCTGTATGGTTTAAAGCTTTCTTACTTTTAGTTAGATTGAGAAGAATTGTTTTCCACCCAAAACTTAAGACTCCGAGATTTAGCAGAAATCACACTTTTGAAGCTCTCTTAAGAAATAAAATTGTATTGAGCAATAACATCATTGTGGTGATATATGTGAAAAATTCCAAATTAAAATCCACTTTGTTTATATAAGTACCATAACAAAATAACATTGACTTTATTCGCTTTAAAATATGTTTTGTATAAGCTAAAATTCTCTGTATATATCTATTGTGTAATGCTTCCATTCTCACGTACAGTTACTTGCTTTTCCGTCATTTGTGTGTATACATTCTTAACGTAATCAAGATTTTCGCGAAATAAAACGCACTTAAATCTATAGTAAACCTACCGAAAACAGCTACATATCTCATAAAACTTCGAGAATAATTGCAATTTCTCTTCTCTGGTATACGATATTACAGGTAGTGCCATCTTTGCACAGCAATTGGAACTTCAGTTGTTTCTGAGCCAACATTTTTTCCTGGCGGATATTTGTAAACTAAAATACAGTCTGGTATGTGAGTAACTTAACGTATTTAAAACCACATTACATTCTCATATCATTCATTCACAACGGCTTATCTTCCCAACTATTCCATATTTAGCGTACCTACCCCTTCAAAGAAGTAGTCTCACTGCGGATTTTGTTTTAGGTGAAATAGGGATACAGGATATATAAAAAAACGACCCAATGCGGTTCTCCTCTCCAGATAAAAAATGATAGGTCACCTTAACATTCATCAAAGCTAATATTTATCGGCAAATGTAAGCAACACAAACAACATGGCCGCAGTATATCTTCACTCTCACAATCGTGATTTTACAATTTCGTTCTACTTGTCTATGCCTATGGCGGCGCTGTTTAAGCGCGCCACTAGTGGTTTGTGACATGAAAAATGTGGGGTTAAACATGAGTATGTAGTAGGTAAAAGGAAAAACAGAAAGCAAATCAGAAAGTAGAAATGCGCGAATGTAGAGAAACACTTCGTTTCACAATTACTTGTACTCCACAGCTTGTTTAAAAGAAACATTAACAGTTGATATTTCTACCGTGTTAGAGTAACCAGGTTACCTTAACCTAACAGTAGTACAAGAAGGATAATTTAAGGGTAAGCGTTTATTGTAAAACGGCAATGCATTAGCTACTTTCACGTACAAGTGAAATTGCACTGCTAATGACATTTAGTGATTATACACAAACACAATGAACTCGTAAATCTGAGGGACCGTATTGCTAAGCGCTATAATAAAATAAGGTTCTCAATATGGCTGCTAATTAATCTTGCAACATAAAAACTGCATCCACATGAAATCTTTGAGACCTAAGTCAAAGAAAAATCATTTTGATTTCTCCGGAAAGTGCATGATGACCTTTTTGGTTGACAGGACATTTCAGAAAAGTCACTGATTTATATTTTGGGGAATGTGTGTAGTGTTTAACGCCCGCTTTTACTACATACGGCACCGCAGGCGATGACACTGGTGATACATGAGATGAAGATGGAGCACCGGTGGAAATAGATGGCGGGGGAAACCGGAGGTCCCGGAGAAAACCCGCCCCAACGCCGTGTTGTCCACCACAAATCTCACTTTGCGGTCGCCTGGGATCGAACCCGGGCCGCCTTGGTGAGAGCCAAGCGGTCTAACCACTGAGCCACGGCGTGGCCTATATTTTGGGGAATCTAAAATAACAATAGAACAACAGTATCGTTTGATATAATATTATTCAGGATGTCAAACCTAAAAGGAACCTGTGATTATAAACTAGTATCATATGCATTGGTCATTCTTGAGACGCGCACATTCATCTTAGAATTTTATTTTCTGCCGTCGTCTTATACATCCAAAATTGAAAATTACAGGAAAATGTTATATCTTAATAACAGGACCCATGCTGCATCACCCACATTACGTTAACTCTAGATGATTTGTGTTGCTAATGCCTCCGCTGTCAATGTAACATTTCGGTCAGAACTCTCTATTACTCTACATCGCTAAATCTGCCCCCGCCATTTCTCTTACCTTCCCTCCCCCCTCTCTCTTCTCTCTTTCACTCAGATAGGCACTCTTTACATTCGTTTTCAATTACCATCTGTTTATGCAAGTATGATGTAATGTGAGGTTTTTAAAACAGTTTCTTCTGATGTGCTTGTTACACAGATGTTTGGTAACTAGTTTATGTGCACCAATAACAGAGTTGAAAATTGTTATATCCCTCTAAACGTACTCCTTAAATGAGCTTTATAAATACCAAAGCTGGTGTGAATTATATTTAAGTGTTATATCATTTTAATGGAACACTTTGCAAAACGAAATATAAAAGAATAACTAATTTATTACTTCTGTTTACTTTTTCTGCGACGTACCAAACGAGATGGCTCCCCGACAATTTGCGAGTTTCGTACTCGGGAGGTACCAGAATCGATTCTTGGGACAGGCCATTCCAATAATGTGTTTTACGTGATTCCCCCTGTTTGCCTAGACGAATGCTGGGATGCTTCCTATTTTATCTCGAATTTTATTTTCTTCGTTTCCTATCATTTCATTTCAGATTGGAGCCTATGGTTGGCCTCTGACAGATGGGGGCCCCTTCTGAATCACCTAAAATATGCCAATTTCACCACCTGTTCCAGAAGTTCGAGGACTCTCGCTCCACTACCTTGTTTTCGCCGCTTTTACGTAACCATGGCTTTACTGCCTTGTTTCCTGTTGTTTCACACCCATACATAATACACAAAACCACTTAGGCTTAATGCGGTGTTCGAACCCGCGACTGTCTATACGGCAGTACGCCAGATATACACCCTAGCGACCGCGGCACGTGATACTTAAAAACTGTGCGTACTACTGCTGCTCGTATCCTGGTAAGTGTACAGTGACAGCATGACCCGTTTTCGAGAAAACAGTTGTAAGGAACTATAACTTCATTACCTCTGCACACGTAAGAATCGTGAACCGCTACCGCATTCGCTACAGAGGTGGGCAGAGACACATTTGGTTATCATCATTATTGGTTTCAAGTACTTAGGTTCAGCATCTGGCGGGAATAAGAAACGAAGAATTTTCAAAAGCTTCGATTTTGACAGAATTGCTGCTAGCGATTTTGATTAAAATGCCAGAGGTTTGAAATATATTTATGACAAATGAAGTGGTTGTCTGGAATGTTAGAAACCGTCTATAGCATAGATGATCTAAAATTTGCTGGTACATCGCAAGTGATAGAGACGACTATGGTGCCACAAAATGGAAGGTTACCTTAAAACACACAACTTAGGCGAAATTTATTTCTTGTTCCAGAATGCATTTTTGGAATAGTATACGAAATTTGTTTTGATTTTTCAGTACTTACACTTTTTTCCTGCTCAGCATTTTCTGGGGATGTGCCAAGACTTTTCGAATCCTTTTTCAATAATAGCGCTAGCGATTTTGTTTGAAATACTATAAGATTTATAATTTAATGACAAATGAAATATTTGTTTATGATCATTATAGGATGGAGGCACAAAAATGAGTTATCGTTGGAATTGGCCCTATATATATATTTTACATAAGCTAAAATAGGCAATACATATCCATTTTCGAATGCTCCCATTCTCATGCCCACCTCGGTAGCGTAGATGGTAGCATGTCTGCCTCACGTTCAAGAGGTCCCGAGTTCGAATCTCGGTCAGGGTGGGTTACCTGGATAAGGTTTTCATCCGGGGTTTTCCCTTATCCTTCAAGATGAATGTCGGGTAACTCTAAGCTCCATCGACCCTGGACTCATATGAGCATCATTTCACCCAATTCATTCACCGTCCGATATGACAACGTTGGAGGACGTAAATAACAAAAAAAAGTACCCATTCTCACTCACAATTACTTGATTCTTCGACATTTATACGTATACAACAACCTGCGCGCCATCTGTAACCTCCTACGTGTACTTAGTGTTTCATCAGATTTCCACTGTGTGTCATTGCAGTCGCTGTCACTTAGTAAACCCGCGAACATTAAAACTGTTGATTTGTACTGGTTTTCCTTATTGCGATTTATTTTAGCTTTAAAATAATACTTTCTGTATCACGAACATATATCTTAGATAGAGGAGAAATTGCATGCCTTCGAAGATTTGAATGTCCAGATTTAATTGCATATATAGGAATCATCTGAATCTGGAATATAAATAAAATTCAAAAATGGAGATTCTATTAAGTATCAAACTTGTATAGATGAATATCTTCTGGGATGACACCTGAAAATATTCAAGAAAATGTCATAATAGCAAACTACACCTTAATTCAAAATGTTTCGAAATTCTACATTTTGTCAAATATAAATCTAATTACTTGAATTAAAGTGCTAAATTTGCATAATAGTTTTATGACAAATGAAATACATAAGCTCTATCTGTAATGAATGCTCTCAGAGGTCCTTTTCATTCTGAAATAGTTCACATAACTGTAAAGTATTAGAGGTAGAGAAAATATGCTACACATATAGATCTTGTTAAAAGATCTAACTGTAGTGTCATTAATCCTGTTAGTGCCTTTCTAGCCAATCCATGAGTTCAAAATTATAAATGTGATTACCTCGCAAAAGAACTTTCAACCAAAATTCGAACGACTGCCAATGCATTACACCTCACCTGTTTGTTGATGGATGGAAAAAAGGTTAGACCAGCAGTAAACCTTTCTTACTTGGGGCACTCATCTTGCGGATGCTGTCCTGAACCATAAATGTCTACAGCAGCTCTATACCCAGCTCGGGATATCATTTGTAAACACCTGAGCTCTTCCGTACTAATGCCGGTTTTATATCACAGCTAAGTGTACCTCCAGCTTAATGAGAAAATTAATAAATGAATAAAATCAGCAGAAGCTTAACATGTTTCAATTATATTTCCTTTGGTAGACTTTTCTTTTAAGACACAATAATTAATGTCGGATTGTATGGATTTTGTATGCAATATAGCTATAACTTACTACCTCCTACATTTAGATACGTTTACATCAACAGCACACATTGTTATTTCAAATTTATGGAAAATACTGTTAATAACTAAGGCAAACTATTACATCTATAGCAATTCCACATTGCGCGTCAGCTGTAACATGCCACGTGTACTTCCTGTTTACTGAAACTTCCACCGCATGTCGCTGTGGTCACAGGAAAGACGCGGATATTTGAACTGCAGGTTTTTACACAGTTTTCTTCTTTGAGTTTTAGTTTTGGTTTAAAATAACACTTTCTTTACACGTCGTACATAGAAGGTAGGGAAGTGCTTGCATTCTATAAAGAAATTCATTGTACAGATTGTGCCACAGACACATATTTTGGTATCACCTGTATCCAAAAAATTGTTATATTCAGTCAAACCCAAATCTGGAAAGTCGGTTAAATACCAAATTTGTACTATACAAGTTCAGCAATTTCAAGGATGACCAGCGAAGGTGGTCAATAACATTTCATAGTAATACTAAAGCTAAAGTAAACGTCCCCGAAAATTTTCACCTCGTCAAAAATAACTCCAATGATTTTAAGTCAAGTAACATTTGTCAGAATAGTTTATAAGATATTAAATGAACATTATAAATATCCTGGAAATGCCGTCTGAATTCCATTTCATTTTTGATGCTGCCATGTAGGTGTAACACCATTGGTTTATATCCGCCTGATACAAAATACCGTAAAGGGCCCTCAGAAGCCGCCCTTTGGTTTTATGTGCCACTATATGTCAATGTGGCGTTTAATACAAAGTACATACTTCTCATTAAACAAAAATAAATATTTGTAACAAAAAAAACTTCACTTATCTGAAGAAAATATTCTCAAATAATAAATTTACACAGTAAAGCTATAAAATTCACATTGGAAACTGAAATTGATGGGCTTCTTCCTTCTCTGGATTTGAAGATAATAATAAATAATAAATTGGATTTTTGGTATTTAGAGGAAGTCTACTCATATAGGTAATTATATAAAAATAAAACCTTCTGCACATAAATTTGCTGTTTTAATTGTTTGATTTATGGATTAATGAACATACCCCTGAATAAAGAGGTCCGCTATGACTTAACGTTAGAGGATTTCCCTTAACCTAAAAGATGAATGTCTGGTAACTCGAAGCTCAATGCACCTTGTACTCATTTGAACATCATTTAATTCATCGTCCGATATGACTTAACACTGACTTAACATCATCCCCAAAGATGAATGTGGTAACTCGAGCACCATTCACCCAGTACTAGTTTGAAAATAATTAAATTCATCATCCGTAATGAGTTAATATTGAAGGTTTTCCCTTATACTCAAAGATGACTGTCTGCTAACTTTAGGCTCTATGTAGCCTGTACTTATTTGAACATCATTTCGTTCCTCGTCCGATATGACTTAACGTTGGAGGTTTTCCCTTTTCCTGAAAGATGAATGTCTGGTACCTCGAAGCTCTAGGCATCCTGTACTCATTTGAACATCATTTAATTCATCGTCCCATATGACTTAACATTGGAGGTTTCCCTTATCCTGGAAGATAAATGTCTGGTAACTCTAAGCTCTAAGTACCTTGTACTCATTTGGCCATCATTTCGTTTACTGTCCGATATGACTTCATGTTGGGGCTTTACCCATATCCTGAATGATGAATGTCTTCTAAGTCTAAGTTCTATGTTCCCCGCACTCATATGACCATCATTTCATTCATCGGCCGATATGACTTAACGTTGGAGGTTTCCGATTATCCTGAAAGATGAATGTCTGCTAACTCTAAGCTCTATGCATCCTATACTTATTTGAAGATCATTTCTTTTACCATCTTAAATGACCTAACGCTGGAGGTTTTCCCTCGTGCTTAAAGATTAATGTCTGGTAACTCGAAGCTCTAGACACGCAGAAAAAACGTGGGAAATTTGAACTGCAGGTTTTTACACAGTTTTCTTTTTGTGCTTTATTTTTGGTTTAAAATAACACTTTCTTTACACGTCGTCCATAGTAGGTAGAGGAGTGCTTGCATTCTATAAAGGAATTCATTGTACAGATTGGGCCACTAATACTTATTTTGGGATCTTTGAATCCAAAAAGTGTTATATTCACTAAAACCCAAACCTGGATAATCGGTTAGATGCCAAATCTGTATATAAGTTCAGTAACGTTAAGGATGACCAGCGAAGATGTTCAAGCACATTTCATAGTAAGACTGAACCCCGAAGATTTTCTCCTGGTCAAAGTAACTCCAATTATTTTAAATCAAGTACTATATGGTTAAAATAGCTTATAACAAATGACATACACATAAGACATTTTCTGGAAATACCTTCAGAATTCCATTTCATTGCTGATCCTGCCGTGTAGGTGTAACACGATTGGCTTATTCCCGCCTGATCCAATGTACCGTAAGGAACTCTCAGAAGCCGCCCTTTGGTTCCATGTACCACTGTAAATCAATGTGCCTTTTGATTCCAAGTATAGTCGGGCAACGCAAAGAAGGTCCCTGTAAGAAATGTGCGTGTTACACAGTGGGACAAGGACAGCAAATGTGTGTGGCAGAGAACGCCTACTATACAAGGAGCAGACCCGTTAAAAAACAAGCGCCCTATTCGCTCTGTAAACTAAAACAGAGATGATTCATTCACAAAAGTAGAAGCCGTCAGAATGTTTTTGAATGGTCTGTAACGGAAGTGACATGGGGTGTCATAAACCTGTCCAGGGAGGGTGTGAGGACCTTTTCCAACCCCCCTGCGTCTCATCCCTCGGAGACTTTCACTCCTGTGGAGGAGTATAAATACTTCTCATTACACCAATATAACTATTTGAAACATAAGACTTCACATATCTCAAGAAAATGATGTCAATTACTGCATTTACAAGATAAAGCTCTAAAATTCACATTAGAAACCGAAAATGCTGGATCTCTTCCCGCTCTGGTTTTGAAGATAATAAGAAATGATAATAATAAATTGGAATTTGTTATTCATAGAAAGTATACTCATATAGATAATTACATAAAAATTAAGGTTTTAACCCTTCTTCACATAAATTTGATGTTGTATTAGCTTGATTTATAGAATAATAAATATACCCCTGAATAAGGTGGTCCGATATGACTTAACGTTGGAGGTTTTCCCTTATCCTGAAAGATGCGTGTGTGGTAACTCTAAGCATTATGCACCCTGTACTCAGTCGAACAACATTAAGTTCATAGTCCGATATGACTTAATGTTGGGGGTTTTCCCTTATCCTGAAAGATGAGTCTGGTAACTCTAGGCTCTATGTATCCCTACTTATTTGAACATCATTTATTCATCTTCCGATATGACTTAACGTTGGACGTTTTCCTTTATTCTGAAAGATGAATTTGGGTTAACTCTCACCTCTACGTACAATGAACATCACTTCATTCATCGTCCGATAGGACTTAACTTTGGTGGTGTTCCCTTATCCAAAAAGATGAATGTGTGGTAACTCTAAGCTTAATGTACCCTGTATTGATTTGATCATCATTTAATTCATGGTTGGAGATTACATAACGTTGGAGGTTTTCCCTTATCCGGAAATATGGATGTCTGGTAATTCTAAGCTCTACGTAACATGTACTTATTTCAACTTAATAATAATGATAATGTTCTGATGATGATGCTGATAAGTTATAATGATGATGATAATAATAATAATAATATTAATAATAATAATAATAATAATAATAATAATAATAATAATAATAATAATAATAATAATAATAATAATAATAATAATAATAATAATAATAATAATAATAATAATAATAATAATAATAATAATAATAATAATAATAATAATAATAATAATAATAATAATAATAATAATAATAATAATAATAATAATAATAATAATAATAATAATAATAATAATAATAATAATAATAATAATAATAATAATAATAATAATAATAATAATAATAATAATAATAATAATAATAATAATAATAATAATAATAATAATAATAATAATAATAATAATAATAATAATAATAATAATAATAATAATAATAATAATAATAATAATAAACCAAGAGGTAAACGAGCCGCCATTCATTCAAAGTTGAACGTTATGACTTCCATTAAGAGCCGTAATAGAGTCTAAACATAAATTAACTTGAAACACTTACTTTATGTTAGTAATTATTGATGGTGTAATATAATAAGAACAACACACACACACATTAAAATGTTTTAAAAGCTCCAAGAAAGATATTGTGACTTGTTATGCGCCGTACAATAACGCATTTAACATTTAACTACCCTGAGGCCTCTTGTCCATAAGACGTCATGTGATGAAGCTGTTTCTATAATTACTTTTTTTTTAGGATTACTACGGAGGCCTTTAAGCACCAAACCTGTAATTGCTTATCTTAAATTTGGAGCCAATGCAGAGTTAGGTCTTTGTGGAAGGGTGCCTTGAGAAATTATTGTGAGTGTAATGTTCTCTCTCGTAATCATAAACAGGCCCCAAGTTTTGATGAACCAAAAGGACCAATGAAGTAATCTAAAATAGTGAGTTAAAATGTTTGCCCTCTTTTGAGAATACAGCACAATTCTCACTTCTATTTCCTTAGAACTCTAATTAAAAACTTGCAGTAATTTAAACCTGAGTGCCCGCCTCCGTAGCGTAGATGGCAGCGTGTCTGCCTCACGTTCAAGACGTCTCGAGTTCGAATCTCGGTCAGAGTGAGTTACATGGATAAGGTTTTTCCCGGGGTTTTCCCTTATCGTGAAAGACGAATCTCGGGTAACTCTAAGCTATGGCTTTACGTTGGAGGACATAAATTACACACACACAAAAAAGTATTTATATCCCAGGAAGAAGAACGGGTAAAAACAACTTTGCCTTCCTTAGAATCATTACAATAGGTAATTTGTAGCTTGCTGATGTTCTCGAAAGTTAGGGAACGCCTGCTGTTGGAAAGCAGGTTTCTTATTCTGAAAAATTCCCTTCCAGATCAGCTGATGCAGCTGAAGCAAACTTAAAACGCGCTAAACCGCTGACAGTTACCTTTTAAATGCAGGAATTATCAAATATTTCATTGGTTAGCGAATGTGACACAAGCTTTTGTATCCTGAGTGTTGATCAACATTTTTCACCTTCTTTTCTTCCAACTTTTCGCATTACACTATTATTTTTAATTTGAAAACGCGTACACTTGAAAATCAGTTAAAGTTTGTTAAGTGTAGTTACCGAACTAACTTTCCAGGCACACGGGCGATTTTTTTAAAAAAGAATGCTATGTATGTGGGAGTGGCGTATTTATAACCGCTGAACTAAACTAAACATACGTTCGCGTCATTAGCTACCCTATGAGATTCCCAACACAAAAAGAAGAACTGATAAGTAAATGACCTTTTAAAAATAAAAAGACCTAACTTTCGAGAACCTGAGCAAGTTACATATTACGACTCCTTGTGACAGACAACTGATATTTGCCTTTATTTGAACCTACTCACCTAGTAATTGCAGTACAACAGCCAAAATTGAGTATTTCGATGACAGGTTCCAACAAAATAACCTAAAAAAGCAAGTTAACTCAATATATCTCATTTACCTTAAGTTAATTAACAAGTAAACCCACAAATAAGGATCAGCAGACCAGCAGAAGATTCTAATCGCCCAGGTTTACCTGGGCGGAATGTTTGCTGTCCAGCACCTAGCCACTTGGTCCGGCTTTATCTGAGCAGTATAAAAGAAATGTCTAGTGTCGCAGGCGGTTGTCTTAGGCAGTGTTATGTCTAGCCTTAAATGGGCGTTAGTGCTCGTGGGGGGCAAGCGCCCAGTACTGGCTGCACTCTTCCACCCGCCTGGGAGCCATCTGAGCACAGTCCGCTTGACAGGCTAGAGGGAAAGGAAAACATGTTGGGGTATGGGACTTACCAAGCTCATTTCTGGGCTTGGGGGTATAGAGACAGGGGAAAGTGGCCCTGTTTAGTTCAGGTTACCCAATGCATCTTTGGGCAACCGGCAGCTGGGTCGGCGGCGAGGAGCCTTATGGTCTTAACGGCCAAGGGTGTTCACCAGATTATTGGGATGGGAGTCTAGCTTACTGTAGATGGTACGGGATCTCTCCCACATCACGTCAACAATGTATGGGATTCCGGAGTATGTATGAGGGATGTGGGATCGGATTCTTGCCGGGCTTCAGGATGCACACCACTCTCGCCTCTTTCCAGCAAGCCGGAAAATGGCGGAGGTGGAGGCACGCATTGAAAATCCGCGTCAAATGGATGACGGCCCTCTTGGGAAGGTGCTGGAGCATGCGAGCGCAAACGCCATTATGTCCAGGGGATTTATTGGGCTTCAATTTACGGATTTCAGCAGACACCGCCCTTGGGGTGACTATTGGGATATGGATCGCCTCATGGCGCCGCTGTGGCTCCTCATAGAGGTCTTCCACAGCAGCCTCCACGAGGTCAGTGAAGTCTTCGTCCTGGGGGTCCTTCCTCGGCTCGAATTGGTTTCCAAATGATCCGCGAAAGCTTTGGCCTTATCTTGGGGCTCGCAAGCGAGTCTCCCGCGAGTGCCATGCAGCGGATCCTGGTAAAGAATTTTGTCCCTCCTGAGATACTTGATGACCTTCCAGGGATTCTTTTCCTGGAGGTCCACGTTTCTGAAGGTGTTCTCCCAGGCCACCTTACGGTGGGCACGGAGCAGCCGCCTTGCCAGGGATTTGAACCGCTGGTACCTGCTCCTATCCTGGGATGACGGAAACGCTGCCATAGCTTCCGAACAGCTGCCTTGGCTTCTAGCAGCTGCCGGATCTCGTTTGGGATGGACAGAGGGTTAAGCGTGTTGGTTGGGATACGGTGAGTGTGTGCGCTCACCGCTTGACGGACTTGTTGGGAGTAACTCATCGCCGTTTCCTCCAGCGCCTCGACATCGTCGATGCGTAGACGAGGGTCGATGTTTTGGTTAAGTTTAAAGATGGCTCCATCCCAGTCGACCTCTAGTTCCCAGTATGGGTTTAACAGAGCTGGCATGGTGACGTCGGAATCGACGGTTACATGGCCATGGTCGGAGTCCAGTTCGTTCACCGCCGAGAGGTCTAGGTGAAATGGAAAATTCTTTGTGATCATGATGTCGATGACATCCGGACTGCCGCGGGCCGGATGGAAAGTTGGACCTCTCGGTCCATGCGCAGCGAGAATTGGGTCACCGCTTATGAGGCGGTAGAGCCCTCGTTCCCTCTGGTTGCTCGTACGGCTGTGCCAGAGGCTGTGTTTCGCGTTGAGGTCTCCTGCAATGCAAACCACTAGGTGTTGGTTGAGAAGAATGGTGTAATCAGCTTCGAGGAAGTGATTGCCAGGTGGGTCATATGCCGCTATCAGGAGGGTGTCCTGTACGCCGACTGAGCCGGACGGCGCAGTCCTCCACGTACTGTAGGGCAAGGAAAGAAACAAGAGCGTGCGTGATGATGTTTTCCACGAGTGCAGCTGTACCGCCACCCCGCCAACCGTTTCGATCGGAGCGGTGGGTGACATAACTTAGCAGCGAGAAGTCGATACCAGCATTCAGAGGCGTCTCGCAGATCATCAGGATATCAATCCCGTAGGACTGTACAAACTCTAACACTCGAGGTCGCTGATCCCGTGCACCGTTTGCGTTCCAGAACGCAGCACATATTGGTCTCCTAACAAGTCGGGGAGCCATTAATCATCAGTGCACGGAAAAAGGTCCACGAGTTTTTTGAGGATTTCGAGAAAGTCTATCCTCGGGTCCTCAATTTTCTCCTTGCAGGTGGAAAGCTCACCGAATCCATCAATAGATAAATCAGGACCAGCAGACCAGCAGAAGAGACGAGTCGTCCAGGTTTTCCAGCAGCGAAAAGTCGATACCAGCATTTAGATGCGTCTCGCAGATCATCAGGATGTCAATCCCGCAGGGCTGTACAAACTCTAACACTACAGGTCGCTGATCCCGTACACCGTTTGCGTTCCAGAACGCAGAACGTATTGGTCTCCTAACAAATCGGGGAGCCTTTACTCATTGGTGCACGGAAAAAGTTCCACGAGTTTTTTGAGGATTTCGAGAAAGTCTATCCTCGGGTCCTCAATTTCCACCTTACAGGTGGAAAGCTCACCGAATTCATCAATAGAGAAATCAGGACCAGCAGACCAGCAGAAGAGACGAGTCGTCCAGGTTTTCCAGCAGTGAAAAGTCGATACCAGCATTCAGGTGCGTCTCGCAGATCATCAGGATATCAATCCCGTAGGACTGTACAAACTGTAACACACCAGGTCGCTGATCCCGTACACCGTTTGCGTTCCAGAACGCAGCACGTATTGGTCTCCTAACAAGTCGGGGAGCCATTACTCATTGGTGCACGGAAAAAGTTCCACGAGCTTTCTGAGGATTTCGAAAAAGTCTATCCTCGGGTTCTCAATTTTCTCCTTGCTGGTGGAAAGCTCACCGAATCCATCAGTAGAGAAATCAGGACCAGCAGACCAGCAGAAGAGACAAGTCGTCCAGGTTGTCCTGGGCGGATTGTTTGTTTCTCAGCACCTAGCAGCTTTGTGCGGCTTTATCTGAGCAGTATAGAGAATGATCATGTGTCACAGGCGTTTGTCTTGGGCAGTGTTACATCTAACCTTAATGGGTGCTATGGCCTCGTGAGAGGTGTGCGCCCAGTGCTGGCTGCGCTCTTTCGTCAGCCTGGGAGGTATCTGAGCACAGTCCGCTTGACAGGCTAGAGGGAAAGGAACTAATGTCCAGGTATGGGACTCACCAAGCCCTTTTCTGGGTTTGGGGGGTTGGAGTCAGGGGAAAGTGGCCCGGTTTAGTTCTGATTACCTAAAGCATCTTTGGGAAACCGGTAGCTTGGTCGGCAGCGAGGAACACTGTGGTCGTAGCGGCCAAGGGTATTCACCAGGTTATTTGGATGGGAGTCTAGCTTATTGTAGATGGTGCGGGATCTCTTCCGAACCACGTCCACAATGTACGCGACTCCGGAATTGGTGTGAAGGATTTGGGACAGGAATCTATGTCCAGTATCGTAGATCATTCGCAGTGCCCTGTTCTGGACGTACTGTAGTCTGCAGATAGTGGTCGGAGCCGCTGATCCCCAGACTTCACAGCCGTACAGAATCAGGGGCGGTATAATCGACCGATACAGGCGTAGCTTGAGGTGCGTTGGCATGGTGGATTTTAGTACAGGGTACAACTGCGTTAATGCTGCATGCTCTTGTCCGGCTTTGACCCGGACGTGAGGGGCGTAGGTGAGGCCGCGATTGAGGAGGACGCCGAGGTATTTGGCAGTTGGAACCCAGGGAATCTGCCTCTGCCTCAACCTCAGCGACCAATGCGGTCGCCCAGCTCGGACCTTAGCCAGGAGAAAAGTGGAGCTCTTCTCAGGGCTAATGGTCATTCTCCATTCCTCACTCCAACGGCCAATGGCTCGGAGTTGGCGCTGCAGCGGAGGATGACAATATCTTTGGTTTTTGTTACGCGCCATTATGAGGACGTCGTCGGCATATTGGCACGTAACAGTCTGTGGTTCTAGGGGGAAATCAGACATGTAGGCCGCAAAGAGTAACGGAGACAGAACACTGCCTTCCGGGACTCCCGCGGCTATGGGACTGATAGATGGCAACCGTCCTTCCACTCTCACCCTGAACGTACGGTCTCTGAGGAAACTGCTGGTCAGGGCGAGATAGAGAGGAGGTATGTTGGCCTCCCTGAGTTTGTACAGAAGGCCCTGGTCACATGTTGAGCAGGTCCCTCAGCTGGTGCCGACGCTGGCGCTGCGATCGGGCCGGTAGACTCAGCTGGGGACTCCTCCCTGGTGGGAGGGGCTGAGGCCTTTGTAGCAGGCTTAGCTGTCCGAGGTGCCTTGAGGCCCTTATTTGGACGCTGCGGGCGCGGTGCCTCCTGTGGAGGTTTTGGTGTAGTGGGCAGTGTAGCCGCCTGCTCTGCTAGTTGCAAAGTGCGCTCTGCCCTTCCGAGGGCCGCCGCGAATGAGACACCGGGACGGACAGTTGCCGATCCCACTTTGCCTCCGCGGCGGTTCTCTATGATCTTCTGCCGTGCCACGCAGCCCTTGTATATGCTGACGTGGTCCTGGCGGCAGTTTGCGCATGTTTTCTCCTCAGGCGCTTTGTCGCAATCCTTCAGGATATGGAACAGCTGAGCCATCGAGACTTTGATGATTATTAAAATAGTTACGGAAAAATTGCTCATTTAATGAGATAAGTTTAAAATGTTAAATAAATATACTAAACACTTGGAATAAGTGGTTTTTTAAAGCCCACTTACTTCTGTATGATTTCAAATTTCGCTGACGTTCCTACGAGCTGTTGTACAGGTGTGTGTGCAATTCGATCTTCCGACGGAGACCGCTACTACGTATTGCATATCTTACTGTGCAAATCGCAGCTCAAGGATGTCAGTAGTTTATTGTTTTAAAAATAGGTAGCAAGGATATGACACAAGATAAAGCTAATTGAAAGAAAATGAACACTTAAACATAAACCATTATCATATACATCTTTCTAAGTATACGAACTAGGTATTTCTTTTTAGTACTGCACAGATGGCAGCACAGGGACTTTATTCGTCTCCCATTTTACAGTAGAACTTATATATAAATTCTTCCACTGGTTTGTAATATTTGCTTGTTATTTACTTAAAACAAGCATGTAAAACTTTGGAAAATATTTATTTTCACAAAAATGGCACTTAAGAATTTAAAGCGTCTCTTAGGCTTCTTTTCAGTTCTTTTATTTCGTATCTTTCAAACAAATACGAGGAAGAATAGAGGGAACTGGTGTTGGCCCCTCCATCCCATCTCTACCTGATGAGCAGCTCCTAAATTTATTTGATGGATAGAGTCAACATGAAAAATCCAATGCCATGGCCGGGATTTGAACCACGGATCTACTGGTTTCCGTCCAGTCGCTCTTAACCTTTGAGCTACCATGGCCAACGTGCCTTCCTGACATTGAATTCTCCAGTTGACTCGTATATTTCCCCGGTAGACCACTAGGGGCTCTCGCATCCGAGATACACCGTTCGTGGCGACTTACTATTGTAAGTACTTAAGTCCCAGGCTTCCAATGTCAGGAAGGCACGTTGGCCATGGTAGCTCAAAGGTTAAGAGCGACTGGACGGAAACCAGTAGATCCGTGGTTCAAATCCCGGCCATGGCATTGGATTTTTCATGTTGACTCTATCCATCAAATATCTTAGCCTATATACGGCTAGTGTGGAGAAATGATTAATTTCCATCAATTACCTAAATTTATTGTCACGTATACCGCTCGATCTACAGGCCGACTTCACTGCAGACCTAGCGGAGGTTCTTGCCAAAATACCCTCAACCAGTCCACCTCAAACCATCCTAGTCCACACCGTCTTTGTCTTCTTCGGCAAATATGGCAGACACGACTAGGATCATCAACCAACTTCTAAACTTACGCATTTGCTCATGGAATGCTAGTAGTCTCCGTTACAAACTGAGAGAGGCAGCAAATTTTCTGGATGTAAACAAGGTGGACATATTTCTAGTTCAAGAAACGCACTTTACTCCCAACATCAAATCCACAATACCTGGTATGTTGTGCCATCGTGCGGATAGAGCTGACGGCTATGGAGGAACGGCCGTGTACATACGGCGTGGTATCCAGCACTTTAGGATACATTTACCAGCCACAGAAGGCTTGGAAGGTACAGGGGACCAAATTCAGACAGACAAGGGTCCACTCAATATCTTCTCCATTTATATCCCTCCTGGTAGAGCCATTTCCTTCCGGAACCTGGACGTGATATTTACTGGTACCTCTACGCTAGCTCTTGGTGACTTTAATGCCAAGAGCACCCTCTGGAACTCCACCATCACAAATCAAAGAGGTCGTCTCCTAGAAAGGTATTTGGAGCGCAGAAATCTGGCTGCACTTGCCTCTTCTTCCCCCACTATCACCTATGGGGATCGACGTCCACCTGACTGGTTGGATATAGCTCTTCTTCATAACGTACGCTGTCATCCCACTATATTCTCTCTCCCGGAACTGTCCTCTGACCATTACCCTCTGTTACTTCTCTTTCAGGCTAAAGTAAAACTAAAAGCCTTAACACCAACGATACATCCCAGGCACACAAATTGGAATATGTTCTCCAAAATTATGACTAGCAAGCCGGTCATAATACAGCCATGTCCCACTCCTGCTTTAGCTGATGAGCTAGCAAATTCCATCACCACCACCATGGTAGCTGCCATGAAAGAAGCAACACCAGTTCGAAGAGCCCCATACAATCCCCAGAAACCCCTTCCCCAAACCATACGTCAGCTAATAACCGCCAAAAACAGAGCAAGGCGTAGATATCAAATCACACGCAACACACAGGATAAGCACGAGTGGAATAGACTCCAGGCTCTGATAAAAATGGAAATCTCTGACTTCAGCAACGACGAATGGGAAAGACGTCTCAGCACCCTTGATCCTGCAGATGTGTCCCTCTGGAGGATGTCTAAGACATTGCTGCGCATCACCTCCTCTGACCCGCCATTGACTGATGGGAGAAGAATAGCCCAATCGTCCAGAGAAAAGGTGGAACTACTTGCTGAATATCTGGCCTCCACCTTTCATCCAGCCGAGTCACCAGATGCTGAGCAGGTAGCAGAAATAGAAGAGGTTGTGAGTCGCTTCATTCACTCTCCTTATGAAGCACACGACATACCCCTTACAACACCCCAGGAAGTTGGACAAATCATTGTTTCAGTTCGTCCTTTTAGAGCTCCTGGGTATGACAAAATACCCTACGCCGCCTTCAAAGCATTTCCGAAAAAATGGATTGATCTACTCGTCCATCTCTTCAACAGTCTGCTTCTCCTCTCCCACTTTCCTGCTGCATGGAAGCATGCTCGCATAATCACCCTCCCTAAACCAGGCAAAGATCCCAAAAATATCACAAATCACCGCCCAATCAGTCTTCTTCCTGCAATTAGTAAATTATTCGAAAAGGTGGTTCAACGTCGCCTACAGCACATCATGGATGATTTAAATATCCTCAGACCCGAACAATTTGGTTTTCGGCGACAACATTCCACCTCACACCAACTCCTACACTTCGTCGATGACACCATCCGTGGCTTCAATAACAGACATTATGTTGTAGCCTTATTTCTCGACATCTCTAAGGCATTCGATTCTGTCTAGCACGAAGGTCTTCTCTTTCGCTTAATCCAATATGCCTTCCCCCCTTACCTCATCCATCTACTTCATAAATATCTAGCAAATCGCACCTTCGTTGTTGCTAGAGATGATATTGTATCCCAGCCATACTCCATTCATGCAGGAGTTCCACAGGGCAGTGTCCTTGGCCCCCTACTCTTCTTAACCTACATAAATACCATACCCACCATAAGTGGCTGCAATTTATATTTATTTGCGGATGACACAGCCATCTCCACGGCATCCACTAGACATCTGACAGCAGTACACCGAACACAAAGATATGCTGATATGCTGACCGCGTGGTTCCTCACTTGGAGGCTACGGATTACTGCAAATAAATCGCAGGCTGTTACATTTAGTCGTCGCCAGCTGCATGATGTTCCTGAGCTGCGTCTGGCAGGAGCTGCCGTACACTGGAAATCAGAAGCCCAATATCTAGGGGTAGAATTAGACATGCGTCTTACTTGGAAAGCCCATATTACATCGTTGGCAAATAAAGTCTCCAGAAGAATGTCCATTCTCTATCCCCTCTACAATAGGAAGTCTCCCCTAGCACTAAGAAACAAGCTACTCATATACAAACAGGTACTAAGACCCGCCTTGACATATGCCTGCCAAATATGGGGAGTGGCAGCTAAAACTCACCTTAACAAACTTCAAGTACTCCAGAACAGATATCTTCACACAACAATAGGTGCTGATTGGTACATACGAAATACAAACATACACTCTGACCTATCCTTTCCTACATTGACTGACTACATCCTTGACCTTTCACGCAAATTCTGTGCCACCCTTCCAGACAGTTTCAATCATCTAATCCGTGGCCTCGGGGAATATGATATTGACCCAGGAAACACCTACCCTCATCCCAGAGCTGTTCTAGGCACCTAACATCATCCCATCATTGAAACTCCAAATTTCAAATTATTGTTTCACATCCTCTCTACCTGACTTTACATTATCCTTCTAGAAATAAAACTCACCGCCTAACCACCATCTTTCTATTACCTTGTTTAATGCCAGTAAGGGACAATGTCCCGGGATGGCTAAATGTCGAAGGCCCCTGCTCTTCAGAGTAGGGTGCACCTTCAACGACACCACTGCTGCTGTGAACTGATGTTGGGATAACATGGTATTAGCGAGTGATGAAGTAAGAGGGGGTGACTATGTATTTGGTCAGCAAATAAGTAGTTCTGTGTCCCGAAAAGTACATTAGTAGATAGACTGCAAGTAATTTCTGCAGGAAATGAGACAAAAGCGCAACCTGTAATTGGTACATATCAAAGTCCTTTTTCGGTACAGAAATGATGCATTAAACAACCAAATAAAAATGCTAGATAGCTACCTTGAGCCATTACAAATGACTAAATAAATAACGAAATAAATAAATAAATAAATAAATAAATAAATAAATAAATAAATAAATAAATAAATAAATAAATAAATAAATAAATAAATAAATAAATAAATAAATAAATAAATAAATAAATAAATAAATAAATAAATAAATAAATAAATAAATAAATAAATAAATAAATAAATAAATAAATAAATAAATAAATAAATAAATAAATAAATAAATAAATAAATAAATAAATAAATAAATAAATAAATAAATAAATAAATAAATAAATAAATAAATAAATAAATAAATAAATAAATAAATAAATAAATTAATTAATTAATTAATTAATTAATTCATTCATTCATTCATTCATTCATTCATTCATTCATTCATTCATTAATAATGAATAAATAAATAATATTTACAAACTGTCAGCACAGTGTGAAGAATGCAGCTTTTAAGTCAGCATTTTCTTGAATCGCAACATTCTTAGCGATTTCATGCACAAAGTGTGAGAGAAGCGCTGAAATTTGGATTTTAAGGCCGACTACATCATTTGAGGAGAAAATTTTATGAAGACGATCCAGTGTTACATATGTAAGCTTTGGGCCCATGAAAACTGTGCCAAGTCTGGAAGGGGGATCCCCGTTATTATAGATGTGACCTTTGTTCTAAAAAGTAATACGCAGATGCACTAAAATTACGATGTGATCTTATAATATTGAGACTGTCGGATCAAGGTTTCCTTGTTCTGAAATTGTGGAAACGGTGAGATATGTGAATGTTTAAAGCTTTCTCCTCCCAGTATTTACTGCGGAGAACATATTTGGTAGAATGAAACACACACAAATCATGTGTTTAAAATAACTTTTAATATTGACTGTACCCATTTCCAAAGTCATTAATGAAGAGAAAGCTTGAGTGTCCGATACTGGGTACCGTTCCCCTAAGTAGATACAGCAATAGTATTTTGTAAGACCAGTTTGTAGTGGAACTCAAGTGGATACAAAGTACCAGATTTTCGTAAAAACACATTTTGTATTGAGAGAATGTTAAAATAAGTAATTAGGTTGAAGCCATGTTTAAGAATTTTAGACTGCAATGTATATTATTCCTTAAAAATTCTAAAATACCTGACCTGAATAGCAGCTAGATAGAAGAGTTGCTTGTGTGCATATTCATCTGCTGTGTTCAGTTTTGGTTTTGGCTTTAAGGGACAAAATTCCTAGAACAACTGAATATCTATTAATTCTGCATTTTTCTACTTTTTCTATCACTTATCAAATAGGGAGAGATGGCATGACATTTCTCACATAACTGCGGAATTGAGATTTTATCCGGAATACTCCTTTCAAAAATCCGATTAATAGAAGAAAAACTTTTGAAAACAGTGTGTGTGTGTGTGTGTGTGTGTGTGTGTGTGTGTGTGTGTGTGTGTGTGTGTGTGTGTGTGTGTGTGTGTGTGTGTGTGTGTGTGTGTGTGTGTGTTTCCGTTTGGAAACACTTATAGCCTGGGCGTTGGTATAGAAAATTATTATTTGAGAGCGACTGGATAATGCATAAATGTACCTGTAAGTTTTTTGTTCTTAAGTTTAACCGACAAAATATCTTGACCAGCCGAATGTAGTTATAATTTTTAATTTCGTATAATTTATTTATAGTTAATTGCTTTATTTACTTTCCTATCGTGTGAATGGGTACAGATTTATGCCATTCCCCTAAAGCAGCGTTAAAGTATTTCAGTAACAGCGCTATCTCCCATTATTCCATTGACAACTGTTACCTGCTGGTGCTGCCACCTCGTGGATTTTGCATGTAACGAGAGACTCACTTAATTATTGACACCATTTTCACACATACTGTGTATATTTGACCCTGGAATTAGCCAATTTCGAAAACACTTTACAAATTTAGGTCTAGGTTTACTTTTCTCGCGAATAGCAAATGTATTGCAATTCGTGGTGGGCACAGAAAAAAACGACATGTCATCAAAATGCGGTGCCCGGTCATAAATGTATATCTTATTTGAGACAATGTGTTTGTCACATTTATTTGCCGCTAAGAGAGAAGCTTATTGCCCAGTAATGAAGTAACTGCCTAGATTTAAGGCACGTAAACAATTTAAAAGAGTTCTGAGGATAAATAAAAAAGTAACTCACTCAAAATATGCAATGGGACGCCGAGAACCACAACACTTAAGGAACGTACATATACAAATAGTTAATTTCTCAGTATAAGAAGAAACTTGAACGGTTTATAATAGCAACGGCTGATTTCATATATTTTATTGCGCAAAGAAAAGCGGTTTGTTCATTTCAAATTTCCCGGCAGGGATGGCTTTTTGGTTTCCGAGGGGATTGTGTGGTTGCAATGTATTGGATCAATATTATAACTTTGTGGGTTCGTAGAATTAAAACTCTAATCTGCCGTAATTCTAAATGTTCTTTATTTCCGTAGAAACACACTGTTTAATTCTCACGTAACAACATTATATCACATATACAACGCAATCTTCCAAGGTCGATGACAGTAAAGTCTGTTTAGTTAACGCGTGTGCACGTCGGCTTCTGCCTCTGACGAACCCTTATAATCGTTTTACAACCCCCGACCCTCCCTCTCCCAGACCGTTCTGCAAGGTTGCCACCTTTCTCGATACGTCATGGGTGTCGTACGAGGTTTCGTCTAAATAAATTATGTCCATTACTGCACAACTTCCTTAGTTTTAAAAAATATATATATCGCGAAGCTACAAGTCTACTGGATTCCATAATAACCCTTATCTTATTCAAAGTGCAGTATTTGAAATCCAGCTCCTTTAGGAGACCGCGGAAAGTGAAGCGCCCATAAGGAAAATCACAAATTTCTTGCAAATGTGCAACCAATTCGTCTAAGGTGGGCGCTCTCCTTTTTGCATAGAATCTATAAATTTCTCGACGAATTAAATCGCACGTGAAATTATCTACTTTAGAGAAACGTTTCCTTTTGTTTTCACACTTGATCGGCGTCTTTGGTATTCCTTTCGTCACAATATTTCTTACTGTATTTTTGTGAATACCCAGAATGTATCAGGTTCATTGCATGATCCCTTTACCAAGATTATTTGTCAGCACATATTTATATGTGTTCAAAACAATCGCTTGAATTTGCTTAGAAACAGTTCCCGTTATAACTTTGTTATTTTTTTAGGCTTTTCCAGTAATATAATTCGTCCCAGTTATTCACACTGTCTTCACTTTGATTATTTTCACGTGACTGAAAGTTATCTCTACTTCATTTGCATTTACCACTGCATTTCCCTCCTACGATCTCCACATTGTGACACACAACGAATTTCTGCACGTAATGAAACAGATCAACTAGAAGTTGGAATGTGGCAACTGAGACTCCACGTGGAGTAGACATGCAACTGTCACTTCGAGAAAATCAGGGTTGCTATTGGTCCTCAACGACAGTGTTCCATTTCTGAAGTGTGGAGATAGATTTATGACGGTCATTAGTGGGCGAGCGGCTCAGGTTCCTTTGACTCCGAAATGCACATGCGTTAACTAAACAGACTTTAACAAACAGCGTTCTGATTACACCTGTTTACAACATCAGCCCTCGTTACAACAACACTCTACAGCTGTTTTCTGCTTACGACTCCTCTTGTTTACGACTGACTGTTGGCGAGTCGTCGCCTTCTTCAATACCTCATTGAAAAATTCGAAACTGTTTCAGAACAATGAGAAACCGAATATTCTATCACCTTCCAGAAGCGTAATTTAATCTATGCCGGCAAGTCCTTTATCTCAGCCACCCTTATTTCCGACCCTCTGTGTACACTAGCCGAGCTATCGTTGATAACGGCTTCGCGACAATGTGTCGCGGATTGTGGGGTTGCAATGTATTGGATCAATATTGTCACCCAATTATTGGAAGGCACGACCAACTGACGGCTGAGTGAGGGACGGGAAGCATTCGGCCACGCCTGCCCATTTATCTTGTAGCGCTAACGAGGGGATGGGTGGAAAAACATTACTAACCATCTCTTTCCTCTCCCCCTGCCGTCTGGAATAGTCGGGATGATTCATTGTGCCGCGAGACTTCCAGAAACAGCGATCTCCATATATAAGGCCTGCAGTGGGCGAGTCAGTTCGGTTCTTGGCGAGCAGTCGGAGGAGCGCCGTGCTATCAAACGGACGGGAAGACTGTGAACGTGCATCAGGGGAGTTGTACGTAATTGCGAGTGCAGAGTGAACCTGTGACAGACGAAATGGTGAATTGTAATTGTGTACGCTACGTAATTCTTTGTAATCGGCAAGTGTTGCAACTGTATTTCGGTGGAAATAAATAACATTTTGAGTTTGTGCAATTGGACCTTTAATTCTACGAACCCACAAAGTCACAACTGGTGTCAGGAAGCGGGACGACAACATCACCGAATATAACGGCCATGGAATCGGCATTGGAAAAGATTTTGGAGAAAATTATGGAAATGAAGGCCGAACTGACCTCGGAAATGAAAGCAGCAAGTGACAACCTCGCTGCGAAAACAGAAGCGGCAAATAACAACCTGGCCGCGGAACTGAAACAAATGAAGACGGCTAACGACATCACCGAGAAGATGGAAGAAATTAAGGTCAAATTAACCACAGAAATGAGAGCAGCGAAGGGCAGAGGCTCTCGCCGCAAAGTTTGAAGAACAGTTGGCCGGCGTAAAAGAGAACGTCACAGAGTTAGGCGAGCGCGTCGAAGACTTGGTGAGCCGCGTTAATGAGCTGGAAGGGAAGGCTGACAGCAGCGTCAAGTCCCTGAACGCCATGGTGGAGGACGTCGTCGGTAGGAGGTTGAAGGATTTGAAGGCCGACGCACCGGGACGCGACACAACATCGGTGCACGTCAACGTTCGAGGTCTTCCGCCGCCAGTTCGACACGGTGGCCAGGCATAACAAGTGGTCACGGAGGAACAGGCCGCACAGCTAATAGCTAGCCTCCAGGGACGGGCCGCGTAAGTCCTAAACGCGGTCCAAACAGCGGCGGCTCCCAGGGATATCTGGGAGACCCTGGAGAACCATTTCGGGAACCACCACCTAGCCGCAACCTACCGCAGTCAGCTGAAGACAAGGTCGCAGTAGCCAGGGGAGACGCTGCAGGAGTTCGCCCTGGCGATTGAGGAGCTGGCTAGCAAGGCCTTGGCTGACCTTCCACTGGAGTTCATATCCCGGGAAGCTACGCCTACGCCTTTGTTGACGGGGTACGATATACCGAGATACGTCACCGCCTAATGCTCGGCGAATACCCAACCATCCACGAGGCGGTGACGACAACATTGAGGATGGAGGCGGCCAAGGTGACGGCTGCTCCGACGTCGAGAACGAGGAGCGTCCGCTACACCGGAGACAGAAGACCAGCCGAGGGACACCGGCGAAGACCTAGTGGCCTGTGTTGGGGATGTGGACAGCCGGGACATCTGGAGAGAGACTGCCCACAAGAGGGAGAGCAGCCGGGAAACGCCTAAGGGCCGCCGGGACGAGAGACACGTCGGCGCCATCACCACCATCCGCTCGAGTGACACAGCGCGCCGTCAACCGGCGGATGGATGACAGCCTTATTGCGGACGGTTGGGTGAGAGGGAAACCGTGCCGCGTACTGTTGGACACCAGGGCAACCGTGACCATCATCAGACCCGACATAGCCAAGGGTTTGCCATCCAGGAAGCCGAGCCGACCATACCAGCTTATGACGGTATTTGGGCGACACCTTGCCTTTGGAGAAGCAGGATCTGCTGAAGCTGACCTTGGAATGGAGTGCCGTGCGTCTGTAGGTGTTCGTCGCGAAGGTGGCTGAGGAGATGATTCTGGGACTGGATGCCCTCAGGACCCATGAGGCGACGGTCGACGTCGGCAGGAAGGTCCTGCAGCTCAACGGAGAAGAGGTTAAACTCCGTCATCCCGAAGAGCGCCTTGGGATCTGCAGGGTCGTCCTGAACGAAGACGTGGCTGTCCCCGCAAGGAGCGAGATGGTGGTGACGGCGTGACTGCAAGGCCAGAGAACCAGGAACATGATGCTGGACCAGAAGACGCCTGTACACGGACTATGTGTAGCCAGGGCATTGCTGCCGTGCCGAGAGGGGGTGCCAGTGAAACTACTAAATCCAACGGACACCGATCACGACGTGCAGGCCGGGACGGATTTGGGAACCTGCGAGCCCGTGGTAAACTTAACAGCAATCGACAAGACACAGGAGCCGGTGCGACGCAACACCTGGGACCCCGGCTAGAAGGCTTACTGGAGAGGGCGGCCGGGCACTTGACCGCAGAACAGCTGGAGAAAGTTCGACAACTGCTGAGACGATACCAGCGCGTCTTCAGCCAAGGTGATAGTGACTATGGCCGCACGGACAAAGTGCTTCACCGCATGGACACCGGGGACGCCCGGCCTATTCAGCATCCACCTAGACGCGTTCCGCTGGTGAAACAAGGGAAGGTACGAGACATGCTGGAGGACATGAGATCCAGGGGAGTGATTGAAGAGTCTGACAGCCCTTGGTGTTCCCTTGTAGTCTTGGTGACAAAGAAGAACGGCGAGCTACGCTTCTGCTTTGACTACAGGAAGCTGAACGCTGTCACCCGGAAGGACTGTTTCCCCTTAACACGGATTGACGACACCCTGAACACGCTAGTTGGTGCACAGTGGTTCTCGACCCTGGACCTGAAGTTGGGCTACTGGGCTCTAGACCCGAGAGACAAGGAGAAGACCACATTCTCGACTGGCTCTGCACTGCTCTGCAATGCACCAGCTACCTTCCAACGCCTCGTGGAGTCAGTGATGAGAGGACTGACTTACGACGCCTGCCTGCTATACCTGGACAACATCATCATCGTCGGTAAGACTTTTGAAGACCATCTAGAGAATCTGAGTAAGGTGCTTCAGAGGCTGCAGGCGACCAACTTGAAGCTGAACGCGAAGAAGTGCCAGCTCTTCCGCAAGGAAGTGAACTACTTGGGCCACATAGTCTCAGAAATCGGAGTGGCCACAAACCCGGAGAAGACACAGGCTGTGAGAGATTGGCCTCGCCTAAAGGATAAGAAAGATTTGCGCAGTTTCCTGGGACTGTGCAGTTATTACCGCCGCTTCATAAAGGGATTCTCCAACATCGCCAAGCCCTCCACCCTCCTGAGAGAAGAACACTGACATAATGTGTGGACGGACGACGCCGAAGGCGCTTTCCAGCACCTGAAAAAGACACTGTGCAGTGCTCCTATTCTGGGATTTCCACAACCAGGCAGCGCCTTCATTGTAGACACCGACCCAGCGACCACTGTATTGGAGGCGTCCTTGCCCATGTCCAGGACGGCCACGATAGGGTGATAGTCTACTACAGCAAGACGCTATCCAAGGCAGAGAAGAACTACTGCGTCACCCGGCGAGAATTACTGGCGGTAGTAAAGACCTTGGAGCACTTCCACAAGTACCTGTACGGTCAGACAATCCACCTGAGGACTGGCCATTCCGCTCTAACCTGGCTATTGAGCTTTAAGAACCTGGAAGGCCAGACAGCACGTTGGGTCCAGAGGCTGCAGGAGTACGACTTCACCTCGGAATATCGTAAAGGGAAAAGCCACGGTAACGCAGACGCAATGTCCCGAAGACCCTGTCCAGAAGAATGCGGCCAATGCACAAGAGTGGAATAGAAGGAGCGTGCCGCAGCAGTCCGAGTAGTCACGGCAGTGCCTGCGGACGGCTGGGATAGCGCAGGCCTGAGGAGGGAGCAGCTGGCGGACGCAGACTTGGGACCACTCTTGAGGGAAGTGGAGGCAGGGAGAAGACCAACCTGGTAGGACATCGCACCGAGAAGCGCCACATACAAGTCGTACTGGGCACAATGGGGCTCGTTGAAGATCAGAGAGGGTGCTGTTCCAGGTTTAGCCCAGAGGCTCTACTCCCATTAGTCCTGAACCCGTAGGAACTGGACCCGGGCCTCCTTCAACCAGGGGGTTATCCGAGCTGTCCCAAAGGGCGCTCGGCGTCCTCCGTGGGGCTTTCCATAGGGCAAGACCTAGAGACTAACAAGCCCCCCCATCTGGTCCTATGGACTCAAGACGGGATGGAAGTGGATACGCCACTTACGCGCGTCAACACTCAAGGTGAAAACTACCCAAAAACCTCGGTGGGGCTGCCTGGTGATCTAGCACACCTTCTACTAGCTTTGCAGGCTAGTACCCGGGAGAATTAATGGCTTCCCTCAAACCCGTCCGAAGACGTACCCTATTCCCACGGGTATCGGGAACACAATGCCCCCTCGAGTCCATCCCAATCTGAACAACTCCCGAAGGAGGGGCTCAGATGTTCGGCCCGAGGTTCCTCCAGTATCGTCAGAGGTACCACGAGTGCTAAGGGTCCGCAGCGCCCGCACTTTGGCAGCTGAAAGGGACGGATCCCTTCCCCTACGGGAGGGCTGTTCCAGGTATGGGAATCACCCGATGGGAAGACGGAGAGGGAACAGTTGGTGCTTCCCCGGAGTAGAGTCCCGGAAGTCTTGGAGGAAGTGCACGCCGGTACTTTAGGAGGACACCTGACAAACTGCGGCAGCGCTACTACTGGCTGAGGCTCCGAGCAGACGCTGAGAGATGGTGCCGTCAGTGTCACGTGTGCGCGGCGAGTCGCGGCCCCCAGACTAGAAGCCAGGGTCTCATGCAGCTGTACAATGTCGGAGCGCCATTCGAACGGATCGCCGTTGACATTGCTGGACCTTTCCCAGTGTCCGACCTAGGCATTAAGTACTTGATGGTGGTCGTGGACTACTTCACTAAGTGGCCGGAGGGGTATGCCATCCCGAACCAAGAGGCAAAGACAATTACAGGCTGCCTCGTGTAGCAAGTGTTCTGCCGATTTGGGGTGCCGTTGGAGCTGCACAGC
>CM060950.1:134211333-134333833 GCA_030765055.1 Mantis religiosa
TACTAAAAGTGAATTGAAGGATTTAAAATATGGTTTAATCTTTTATTTTATTTATAGTTGTTTAGAGTTCAGTGGACTTACTAAAACTTGTGATGTTCAGTAAATTCAGTTACAATAAATTTGCATAGAGTTTTATGACAGAACTATTTGCAACAAAACTTTGTAAATATACCTATAATAGCAATAAATATGAAAAGTGATTAGTTTCAATTCATGTGTGCAAATATATGCATAACCATCAAATAATACGTTTTGCTAATATAATGAAACACAAGTCTTCTACGAATAATAAAATTTATTTTACTTTCAATTTAAAATATATAAACCTACAGGAAACTTCACTATGCCTATGAGTATGACCAGGAAATGTAAGGTACACCTTGCATCTCAACCCAACATGGATATTTTGTGCTTACCACCCCACAGGAGGAACAGATGAGATAAAGGAACTGGAGGAGGCCATAAACATGCTGACAGAGATGCACAGTGGACCCTAACCATTCCAAGCTTGATGACCCAGTCACATGGTGGGTTGCTCTGGTAGAACCAGGGAAAACTCAATCCATCTTAGGCAGCTAAGTGAAGACTACACTTCTGACAGGTTCAAGATGAACCTTCAAGTGTATAAGAAAATGCTCCATCTGTCTGACATCAATCAATGCTGTGCACACCCTTAACCGCCTGAAACAAGAAATGTGAAAGGAAATGAAAGGAAATAAATTTCAGTTAGAAGTGGAACTATCCCAGCATTTGCCTCAACAATCAGCAAAGGTGATGAAAAACCCAATGTAGTAGTTCCCAGGAACTGAACCAAGAAGTTCCTGAATGTGAGCCTTTCACATTGTGAAGCCATCTTGCTCAGTGGAAACTTGACTATCTGCATTCACCTGTTTTAGCTTTTAGAGTACTGTATGTTTTAACAATAAGTCCGTTCTTTGAAAATCTCGTATTCCTAAAATGGAATCTTGGAACATTATAATTCCTTTCATGGAAGTATTGAAAACAGTGTATGTGCAGAGCTTTAAAAAAGCATAACAAGGGAACAATTTATGGAATCATGTTTATATAGATAAATATTTTCATCATATACGTACATGAGAAAAACATGTTCCTTAAGTTTTGACATGCATTTTCATTACAATTTTATTAACATGATGTCTTTGAAAGGAAAAGAGAGAAAAAGCTATTAAGTTATCACTTTGATTTAATTAACATCACATGCTTAGGCCACGCCGTGGCTCAGTGGTTAGACCGCTTGGCTCTCACCAAGGCGGTGCGGGTTCATTCCCAGGCGACCGCAAAGTGAGATTTGTGGTGGACAACACGGCGCTGGGGCAGGTTTTCTCCGGGACCTCCAGTTTACCCCGCCATTTCATTCCACCAGTGCTCCATCTTCATCTCATGTATCATCAATGTCACCTCCTGCGGTGCCGTATGTAGTAAAAGCAGGCCATAAACACTACATGCACATCACATGCTTACTCTATTGTTACAAATGAATAAGTAGTAACTTAAGGATCATAACCAAAAATGGAAAGAAAGGATGAAAAGGTTATAAGAATAATTGTTAAATCTACACAACTATTTGAAGTATACGTTCTTTATTGATAAACATTATACTGTATGTTTAATTTCTCATCATGAGTTAGTGAGATCATGACCTCAAAGTTATATTTTAAGAAACATGTACATATAAAATTACATTTCTGTCGTAACACACAGCAACAAGCAGATATATAGACTATATGAAAACACTACAAACTGTTTAAATTTTAGCAAGAAAGGATCTTGCTAATAAAGTTCACTGCATTAGTCTCAGACCTTTCCAAATGCGACAACATTAACAACAAATTTTACCTAAGGGAAAAAACAAGTTTCTTACAGCACTTTAACAGATTGGAATATAATTTCATAGCGAAGTTTCAGCACCATATAATATATATATCTTTCTTTATACAAAATAATTACCTTTGCAATATGTCTCATACTCTCACAAACCGCATACAGCAATGCACTCTTTATTAAGAACACTCATCCAATGTTTGGTGAACACATAGAGTAACACACAGAATACAAATAATACACAGGAAATTTATGAATTATGTCACAATAAACATTGAAAGAACCACCATGATTTTGGGTTTGGTAAGGAAGTCTTGTTATTAAAGTTCATAGTGCAGTCTCTTCATTGCTGATCACCATCCAAGCTCATAGTTTTCTTTTCACTTTTAAATGATTCTATGTATTAGTTTCACTCAATACTGCATGAATAAAAAATATTTATTTTTTCATGTTACCTTCTTCTATGAAAATATGGAGCTGATTCCTTTGTAAATGGCAGCTATTACTACTATTAGTGGCTAGAAAATTTTGGAAGGGGGACTCATGATATTTCCACATCTAAAACTTGCTATGCATGGCAGGTGTTCCTATATGATTTAGTATACAAGAAAGAATTAAGAAGAAGAAAATAAAGGTTTATATAAATTTTAATTTGTTTAGTGATTCCACATATTTTTCAACAGCTATAAAAACTTTTATTACAAAATGTGCATTGATTTTAAAACTAAACAATATTAAATTATAATTATACTGAGAAGTTATATGGCCCAGTCATGATCACATGTATGTGTGATTCACTTGAACTGCAGTGACCTAAGTATATTCTGCTAGTTCACTAGCAGTAAACGACCTGCTCAAGGCTATGCTTTATCAACTGCAAATGTCAACTGTCAGTTTTGGCCGTCTTTTCATGCTGTAAAGACTAGAGTTTGTTTATTGCAAATCTCAAAACTGGAAACTTATTCAAATAGCTGTGTGGTGTATGAACTACTTTAGTGTTCCTTTTATTGTAGCTCTTATTATTAGTTTACTGAAATGCCTTCCAAAAAATTCACACTTGAAGAAAGAATTTTTATGTACAATAGATACATAAAAATTGAATCACGTAGATAGATGTGTGGACAAGTTCTACAGACATTTCCTGGTATCCCAGTTCCAAATATACTGTCAGAATTTCTGGTATAGTAACTTAAGGACATCAGGATTGCTAACTTCTAAATCTAAGAAGCAGTCTCTCTCAGTTCAGCTGCTAAACTACAGATGGACCATTGTTCCTGAATTACAGCCCCATGACAGTGAGAAATGCTAGGGATATCCCAATGCAGATGGACATCTATTTCAGGAACACTTAGTACTCATTATAATGCATGTTACTATTTCTGTTGAGTATGTAATGACAAGATTTAGAATAGAATACCATCTTGTAGTAGACAGCTTACAGAGCATGCACACACAATATAGTCTGGATCATAAAATACCACTCTGTACTACACATACAAGTAACAGTAGGAAGATTAGGCTCTTTATCCCTAGCCAGTTAAATCCCATAACTTTCCTTTGCATTCCTCTGTCTGGCCTTCTTGTGCTTGGCAGACAATACTGTCAGATGTTTGGATAATATGCTTAGGACTATGGATTGCTGAATGCTAAGCCTTCACTTCATAGATCTTATTTTGTGTCACTTCTGTTTATGGGAAACCTTAAATAATAAACAATATAGGAACAATATGTATATTATGGACAAACTTAGTGATAACATCAGAACAGAAATTAGGAAAATTATGCAAGAAGGACTTCTGCATGTGAATGAAAATTTCATCCAATGCCAGGAATGTCTAAATGTGGAATGATAACACTTTCAACACCACTTATAACAAGGTTAGCACTGTTTATATTGCATATTGCTATTAATCATTAGTAAATAACATACAAGGTTTGATATGGAAAGCCCTCTGGTGTAGTCAACAGTGTGCAGAACATGCATGCACACAATCTGGGCCAGCCCATAAAACAACTGCTCTTATTATAGAGAAATGCTATAAACAGTTATATAATATTCAAATTATAAAAGAGGATAATAAGAGTAATATTTGACACAGAAACACAGCTAAAGGGGCATTTCAAAATACTGAATATAATATCCTTGTTCTGTTTTTATATAGCAAAACTTTCTCAAAGCAGAATCATATGGGACCAAAAGAATTTTCCAAGTTGGACAAGTTTCCAGATTACAGAAAATGCAATGGGCTATGTAAATGTTATCAGTTACCTGTATTTTTAATTATGTATGTATTTTTAATTATGCTCATTTGTGATTACGTATCTTAACTACTGTACAATAGATAATGTTCAATTATTTATAGGTATTTTGTATTGTAGAATACTACACTATCAAACTATAATGATGACACAATATAGTGCTATGAAATGTAATTTATGTAACTTTTTTGTTATTATTCCCATGTTTAATTATCTTATATCTCATTCACTTTTTGCACTGCATTTCAATGAGGGAAGTCTGTTTGAATTTTCTGTTCACAATTATCTTTATGCAATTATTCATAGTATACAATAGTTCCAACAACTTGGGAAATTTAGTGTGAGCTGCAAATTCCAAGATTTGGTTTATGCATATGACTGCTTTTTCAGGCCAGACATATTACTTTTCCTGACAATATTTTGATTTTGTACCTCTTTTTTGTGTGTGTGTGTGTGTGTGTGTGTGTGTGTGTGTGTGTGTGTGTGTGTGTGTGTGTGTGTGTGTGTGTGTGTGTGTGTGTGTGTGTGTGTGTGTGTGTGTGTGTGTGTGTGTGTGCGTGCGTGCGTGCGTGCGTGCGTGCGTGCGTGCGTGCGTGCGTGCGTGCGTGCGTGCGTGCGTGTGTGTGTGTGTGTGTGTGTGTGTGTGTGTGTGTGTGTGTGTGTGTGTGTGTGTGTGTGTGTGTGTGTGTGTGTGTGTGTGTTTTTTCTTCTCATTTTATGTGTTGCTGATTTCTAACTGATAGGTTGCCAAAGCAAAAGTTTAATGAGTTCATAGCAAGTTATCACTTTAAATGCAGTCCTGCTGACTACATGAAACATTGTGCATTTTAATCAATTCAGAAATTGTAAGATTTGGAGCTTTTATGGCAATGATTATTAAGTAGAGCTTCTCAGGTTACCAGCTGTGCGATATTTATATAATTGCTCGATCTTTCGGCCATGCTTGCTCTGTGGCCTTCTTCAGGAAGTGAAGAAGGTCATCACTTCCTGAAGAAGGCCATGGAACAAGCATGTCTGAAAGCTGAGAAATTTTATAAATATCGCACAGTTGGTAACCCGAGAAGGTCTATTTAATTCAGCAATTGCTGAGGAATTTTCTTCAAGTTTCAATGAGTACAGAGCATCATTTTCATCATCTCCAAACCCCACTTTGTTGAAGCACTTGGTGATTATTTTGGGCTTTAGCTCCCTTACTGCCAGAGCAGAAGAGTTTCAAGGATGAATAACAAACATGGACATTTTGCAAGTATTAGAAACTTGGCTTGAAAATAAACTAAATATAGAGTTAAAGAAGTTTAAATTTATAGCAAACAGAGCAAACAATAATAGTGAAAGAGGAGGAGGATCAGGAGAAATAGGGATTCTGATTAGGAAGGATTTAGAAGTAATTGTGGACACGTTGACCTTAAGGGTCAGGGACAATGAAGGTCTGTGGTTAATAATTAAGCAATTAGATAAAATTAATGTGAAAATAGGAATAGGGTATTATATAACCTTCCAGATTCATTAGCTTTTCACTATCCCAGATTATATGGCAACTTAGAGGAAGATATGGAATAATCGAACAAGAAGTTTATAGATATAGAATTTATAACAATGGGAAAGTTTAAGGAAAGAATGGATAAGCAAATGGTAAATTATTAGAATGAATAGGAGAATCAAATGGTAGGTCACATAGAAAAGAATATGGAGAGGGAGGAGGAAAAGATGAAATAAGGCTAAGAAAAAGTAGAAATAAAGTAATAAATGAGGGATGTAAGCTGTGAGGATTTTGCAAAACAAACAACTTAACACTATGTAATGACGATTTAGGGGAAGACCAAAAAGGCAGTTCTTGTTTATAAATAAAAATGGTCAAAGTGTTATAGATTGTATACTATGCAGTGAGAAAATGGAGCAGAAAATGAGTAATTATGAGATTAAAAATGTGATTATAAATGGTAATTTTCCATATTATTAGAAATTAAAGGATCAAAATTACAAGAGGGGGGATGAGAGAGTGAAATTAAAAGAAATAGAAATATTTAAGCAGAAAGACAAAATGGAAGGGTAGTTTTCAGCAGATATAAACTCAAATGTATGACAAATCATAGCACAAGGAATAATGATAGCTACGAAAGAAGGAAAGCATTTGGATCAACATATTTGTATGCTTTTGACTGATTTCCAAATTATATGTTCTGCTTTGATCAAGTTTCACTTTATAAACAAACTGTGACATACAAAAAGCACATGGGAAATTTAATTACAAATTATGAAATAATATAATCACAATATACCTAATGACAATAAATTTTATATTGATTCTCTTCAGTCTACTGCTTCTGAAAATCTCTTAAGTTCACTGGAGTAAAATCATACAATAATTTAATAACATATATAGAAAGAATAAGCTCCGACCACCAGCCTCATGCTCATATATGTAAGGCAGAGGGGGGCAATCATCCAACTGATATGGGGAGGTAATTTGGTCAGAATCTCGGCATCCCCAGCTGGAAAGTTGGCTTTCTGGACTAGGGTTCGCTACCTAGTGTAGCTCCTCACTTTCCTTGTTATGCTGAGTGGGCACTTGGTACTTAAAATTCCTGCCCCCCAGGGGTGAGATCGATCAAAAGTGCATGCCAGGTGCAGGGAACCAAAGCACAATGCTCTAGGTCACTACACCACAGAGCAGGACAGAAGTACCCATTAAGGTATGTATATTTTACTCCTTACTGTGCATGTTCTTACAGGTATATTTTCAGATGCAGTGCCTGAGTTCTATAACATACAAGAATCTTGTATTTAAAGGATCTAATATAGCATTAATCTTAGAAACCAACAAAATTCTCATTCAATTTTTGGCTTCATTAGCAATTGAACTACAGATGTAGTAGCTCTCAGCAAGCTGCATATTTATTGTTTCACCTGGGAGTTACTATTATATAAGGGCTTTCAGCTGAGTAAGACCCTTAAATAATATGCAGCTGAATGAGTAATTATATTTCATTCCTACAAATTCTAGTGCTACAAGTACTTCTAGGCAGCTACCATGGCAGGTCATTTGAATGAATACCATTATGTAGATGACCACAAGGCACTTAAATTTGGGTCATTCCATGTAATTAATACTGCAAAATGACCAATAAGTTCCTAATTAAACAACTGAAAAGCAAGAAGTTTATTAGTAGTTTAAATTCTTTAAGGCAGTCTTATTTTAGGGAATTTAAAATCAATACTGGATAGAGTTATTATCGTGATTTGTCAAATATACTAAATTAAGTTCAAGTTGACACATAAAATGTTTTGAATAAAAACTAATATCTCTTTTTCCCTTTATTTTTAAAAATCTAATGAAAAATGATTCTGCAACCTATATTATGTCTTTCATGGCTATAAAGATTAGATACGAACATTCCCTCTTTTTTGATACCTAGAAAAATAGTAATAATATATTTATAATTTTTATATTTTCTGTTTACAGAACCAACAAATGTATTAAATTGTCTTTTACTATGAGGACTGGAAAGTAAATGAATTTTATTAATCTTGCTGCTCATTAAGAAAAAAGCAATTACTGAAGGAATACTTATGCTTTGCTTACTTTTATGTGGAATGACCCACGACCCAGCTATGTTTCTCATCATTCACAGATAGCTATTACACATTATAAATTACAGTTCCTAATTTAGTCACTTAGTGACTATGTCACAGCTATAACTTTCATTACGTTTTGAAAGTTCTGTTTCATATCATTCTGACAACCATATTACTTCTAAACTTTAAAACTCCATAGTACCAAAGAATATTAATGTATATTTCAGCACATTAGCTAATAAACTTTATGCTTCCTTATGATATTTTCTACTAGAGAATTAGATATCGATAGACAAAATGGGTTTAATAGATTCACAAATTTAGCAGGGAACTTCATTAAATGCATGATTAAACACTCCAAAATACAGAGTAGGTACCAATGAACAGCAGTGCATGTAGAATGCAAATATTTTGGTGTTGTTAACACCCTATAAATTCTATAATATTGAATTTGCATTTTCAGTTGCTTGGTAAACATTCTTACCTCATAAATAAAATATCTCATTTTTAAATTCTAGTGGGGTAATCAGGAAGAATCCATGTTTTCATTAAAACTTATTATACAGTAAAACCCTGTTTATCTCAACAGTAGAAAACTGTATGTATTTTTCTCCCTCTCTGCTTTCTTTTCCATTATCTATTTACGAGTATTTAGTTAAAAAAATTTCCTTTATTTTGGAAAAAAGTTTGATTTATCTTAATGTATTATCATGTTCTTGAAACAGTTTGACCATCACCTTCCCTCATTCTAGTGATAACAGATACTAATAGGCATACTCACTTAACGGTCTACAGTTAATCCCACTGTAGTGGATAGGAACAAGATGAGTTTTTATCAGGTAAGTCATCTGGTTTTCAAGGCATCTTTAAACCAGAATTTCAATGAGAGTGGCTATTTACGTCTAGCTTGAAACTTTACATCATTGTATGTAGTTTGTTGGTGCAAGCAAAATGACATACAAAATAACAAATTGTGAAAAGAAATTTGAGATATGTTTAACAGCAAGAAGCTTTAAAAAAAAAAATCAAGGGAAAGTAAAATTATCTTAAATGTAGTTATTTAATAAATGTAAAGTACAGAGCATTCTTAGGGATTCTTTATGAAACTAGGTGTCATGCAGTCTCTGCATCAGTGCTCTGATTTACCAATTAATGGGGTCTACTACAATTGGCTACTAACAATACAGTGTTCATGTTGTTTGCTAACTGCAACAGAGGAAAGCTTAAATTAAAGAATTTTAGGGTTCAAAGAGCTGTGGTTTTTAAAACATTCATTTTCTGTGATAAGCAGTAATGAGATTTTTGAGCAGCATGTTCTAACCCTTCTCCTATTTCTTTGAGTTTTTCCTTGTTAAATATACTAGGGTTCCTCTTACAACCTCTTACAGATTTCTCTGAATCTGTTTAGGAAATGTAATATAATGATTTTACTTGGAATGGCGGCACCAGGAAATTATATTGCAGAACATTGTCACAATGTTCTACAATTCTTGTTTCTAATACACAAAAGGTTAAACTCTTTGCCACAATATAAACATTTGTGGTACCATATTAAGCCACAACTAACACATATGCCAATAACAACATAACACCAATACAACTTATTGATAACTGGGCATCAGAGAGAAGGCAGGGACAGAGCAACAAAGTATGTTGTATATGACTCCAATCCACTGGCCCATCAGCTCTCACCCTGGCCATGGCCAATGAGAGCACTGACATACACCAATAACATACAATAACAATGTAATACCATCACAACATATAGACAATTGAGTAGCAGAGAGAAGGCAGGGACAGAGCAACAAAGACTGCTGTATATGACTCTAATCTACCAGTCCATCAGCTCTAACCCTGGCCATGGCCAATGACAGTACTGACATACACCAATAACAACCAGTAACAATATAACACCATCACAACATATAGACAACTGAACAGCAGAGAGAAGGTAGGGACAGAACGATAAAGACTGATACATGTGATTCTAATCTATTAGACCATCAGCTTTATCCCTGGCAACTGCAAGTGAAGTGCTTTACCCTATGCTGACTGGTGACATAAATCAATTTTAGAATGCCTGATGCTTTATTAATTGATCTAAAGCAATGTTTGCCCTTAAAGTGTTCACTTTATTTTTAATTTAATAATCTTTAACTAGGTAAGTATTATCAGACAGTGAATGAATGAAATGATTGAAATGATGCTAAAATGGACTTCAGGTATAGAGCTTAGAGTTACTCAACACTCATCTTCTCAGGATCAGGGAAAACCCTGATGTGAGTTAAGTAGGTAACTCACCCTAAGATTTGAACTGAGAGCTGTTAAATGTAAGGCCAACATATTACCTTTTACAAGTTCTATTTATATTATCTGGGGCTGATATCATCAGCTGTGATTCTCCTTGGGTAATATTTTAATGCTTTGACAATGGTTGTGCTCCAATGCAAACGGGGACTACTCAATACCTTACTTCAAATTTGCAACCTTGCAGGTTTATTCAATAACAATTCAACTCTTTCCAACAGTATCTGGAAACAATAATGATGAATTTTATACTTTACGTTCTGTCAGAAGGAAATAAATGGCATGAAGAATTTGTTTATGCACAAAATATTAGATTCTATTATTTTCCTTTTGTTCCATTTTCATAACAGTTTAAGTTATAATATTACTGGCAGAGAGCAACTAAAGGGAATTAGTGAAGAAATTTGAATCCTTGGGGTAAGACTAAACAGTAATGGAAGAAGAAGGGAGCAGAGGAAAACTATATTTCTTTATTTATTTGTATTTATATTACTTTAGTTGGTTTACAATAGTCCCCATTAAGTCAATGACTTCTGGGATAATCTCATTTCGCCAAGCTATGTATAGACCCTCTTTATTAACAGGAGGTACCCAGAGAGCAGAGTTTGTTACCTCTGACATGGGAGTGATAATGGTGAGTGCCAATGGAACAAGAGGACCTATAGCTTTTACAATGAACTGCGAACATTTGGGCCTAGAGGGCACTTCATATGAGCTAATCAGAGGTAAAGGCTTATGTTTGACTTAAAATCACCACTACAGAGCCAGGAATCAAACCACAGAGACTCAAAAGACGAGCTGTAAACAAAACTCTGAGCTACCCTAGCACTCTAGAAAAGAAAAATGTTCTAGACAATGGAAAATGAACTACTAATAGCATAAGATCCTATTTCTTCACAAATATCAAGTATGAGTATATTCTGCTTAAAGAGAATTTATTTAGCTACAATTGATCAGAAATAGTATACGGAGTGGAAGTTTGGGGTACAGAGAAAGGTAGGAGAATATTGATCATATTCATAGAGGGTTTTGTAAAGGGGTTCATGGATTACCTAGTGTAACTCCTAAGCGGACAGTACTAGCTTAATTTGAAAGTAGTTGTTGGGAAATACTGGTACCTATAAGATCATATCAAGGAAAGAAGGTAATATTATCAAAGAAGCACAAGAGAGAGGAAAATGGGAAGGAAGTTTTTTATCTCAAATAAAGAAAATGCTCCAGGAATGTGGAATGGACAAGATAATCAGAAGATAACACTGGTCAACAATGCTTTGTTAAAAAATTTCAACTCTTTCTTATATATAGAATAAAAAGAAGTATTTCAGAAAGTGGAGTGCCATTGTTACTAAAATTAGGCAAATGAGTCAACCTTGTATATACTTTTCTCCACTTGCAAGTTTTTTGTTGAAGACTAGATTTTGGGAACCTCTTCCCTATCGTCAGTTCTGTGATTGACTCATTACCACAAGTTAACCACAGAACTGGCGATAGGGAAGACGTTCCCAGAAACTAGTCTTCAACAAAAAACTTGTAAGTGGAGAAAAGTATATACAAGGTTGACTCATTTGCCTAATTTTAGTAATCTTTCTTATATATTTCAATTATATAATTCCAAAAACTACAATTAGAAATTTTCCATCACCCTCTATTATTTGTAATTTTGAAAATACTGTATGCTGTATATTAGCGTTTGTGTTGAATAACATAATGATTTGATGATGATAATGTTGATGATGAAGTATGAATATGCTACTTGTGAATGAAGCATTCTGTTAGTTTTTCTTTCATGACTTCATTGTGTAGTAGTCCGTAAGAAACATGTTTCAAAATTGTCTTAGTAATAGAAACAACTCTTGCATGTGGTGAGCTTTATTTAAAAGCTCAAAAACAAAATTTCACTTCTCTAGTTGGAAGAGCATATGAGTGGTATTTTGACAACTAAATTTGTTGTGTCTATTAACTGGATAGTTAAAAGGATCTCTTTATAGGCCTTTTTCAGTCACCAAGTAGGAAACTAAGAATATTTGAAAGACTGCTACTTCCACTTGACAAATATATCTGGAATAAGTTTAATGCAGAGACACGCTGTTAATATCCAGCTTTAAATTCAGTAATTTAACTTACTTTATGGGCCAGGACTTTCTATAGACATAACTGACATATATATTTTCTTATGACATAAAACTGAACGAAATAATTCAAAACATTCAAGATGTTCTAAATTACAGCATGATTCTGATGTCGCAAACTGTGTTACAATAAATGATCTTCACTTGGTAATTCAGGTGTAGAACTGTAAAACTGCTGTATAATACTGTTACACATTGTGTTATATTGCATTAATAGTAGTGTAATACATGCATTCTTTACTACTACAATCATTGCCTTATGTATAAACACTAGGTGACTTGTATCGTAATTTCCTTTAAGCATACTTGTGCATGATAGTCAAACAGTTATGGCTAACTCAGCCAAATTTAAAGATTTGTGATGGGAATTTTTTCTAGACACGTTGTGGGTTATTGCTCAACATGTCTCACCTTTTGCCTGGTGAAGAGAACTGTGTGTCAAACTAAAGTTGCTGGTATTTGAACTTCTAAATATATTGGCATAATCAGCTGCAAGTCAGTGTAATTGGTGTAGCCGTGAGTGAATCCACACATGAACCAGGAACAGAAAAGCTGGTTTTGATACAATGGGAACTTCTATATAAGTATGACATTCCAGATGCTACAAAACCAGTTGAGAATCAACAAATAGAATGTCATCTGAACAGAGATCAATTAATCTTGGAATGGTAATTGTTGCAAATCCTAATATAAGCTCCAAAATTCTGGCATAAAGCAATCTGGTTTTGCTTTCTGTACTTTTGTGAAATCCATTATGAAAAAATATTTAATGTTATTTTTGGTTTCTTTAGCAAGAGTGAGTGCAGTTAGTTTCCATTAAAGTGTAAGCGAAGTCAAGGTCATGAAGAATATTGCAACAACCGGTTTATTTATTTTGGTTTTATTAATATTACTAGTTGTATATTTAATTTAGTAAAGCTAGAATATTATAAAGCTATAGTACTATAGATACAATAAAATTAACATCCTTAAAACATCCTTAAAAGAATGTTCATAATCCTTAAAACCATTCATGTCACTGCTCCAACTAATGTTACCAATAAACGAGGTACCTACTGTATTGTATAATACCCTGATTTGATATTATACCAATAGTGTACTTTTGGTTTTATGCACTGACAGAACTCTTCTCAGGGGGATTTGAATAATTTAGTTCAGGAATTTGGTGAAATAAAACCAAGGCCAAATTATTTCTTTAAGAAGCTGCTGCAGGGTGATATCAAAGGAAGGTTCTTTTTCCAATCACAAAAGGAATTTGATCATTTGTTTTCTATAGAATATCTACTTTTCTGCAGCGATGTTGAGAATTTGTTGGAGGTACTGGGTATTGAGCATGAACCTCTGAGTTGGTGATTTATCCCAGACTCCTCAAGATCAAGTTTGAAAATAGTTCTGCTACATAATGGAAAAATAGCCAACCACTCCATTAGTCCATGTGATTGATATGAAGTAAAGTTATAAGCATATGAAGCTCTTGCTTTTCACTGACAAGGATGAAATTTTTATGAATAATAGCTATTGCATGCACAGTAATTGCTGCAGTAGAGGCAGTTATATCAAAATATTCTTTAAAAATGACACTTCTTAAGTGTAGCATAAAATTAAACTTAATATATTTACAATCACTTCACTTACTAATCTACATATACAATGTTTATTAGTGCCTAACTCTAAACATAGTTGCCTCTTCCTTTGGATTAAGAAGTATGTTAAAAATCACTTAGAACTGAGGTTCGTACAAAAGCTGTATAGTGTTGTTTTTATTTAATTTAATTTTTTATGTAGATTTTAAAACTTATATTTTGCTCCATGCCATAGTACCACTAAATGAACAGTACCTCTGAAAATTTATTTTCAGTAAATGAAGTTCACTCTCCAATTGGTTCATTTTAGGAACTCCTCCATTACTTCATCATTGAAGTCTATAATCATGTTCATTAGTTTTCCATTCAATAATCAACATAGTGAGCACTGATAAACATTTCTCATCATTGTATTGCACAAAAACATCTTGCTTATCTTTAGTGTGGAAAAGTCTCTTCAGCGTCTTCTGTAGTCATAATGGTTGTACATACAACTTTACTAAGGGAAAATACTTCATGTAACATGTTTTGAAGACACAAGTTTTGAAGTTTTGTTTAAAGTGTGATACAGCTTCAACAGACAACATACTTCATGAAATTCTTCTCTTTCATACAGTATAATTAATTCAGTTCTCATGCTTTTGTTTTCAGAAGATCTGCAGCTGCAAGATCTGATTCGTATACAAATAGTATTTTAAATTACTTTTGGTTCACATTAGCAATTTTAGTATCCACTTTATTTCTTTCGCTGAGGGACATTCTTAATAAAATTCAGTGGAACATTCACTCCTGATTATGGATATCGCTTCAGAAAAATGCATAGTTCTCAAATTATGTTGACTGAAGTGACAATACAGCTCTGGAATTAACCTTAGAGAACATTTACAAGAGGTATCCCTTGATGATAAAACTCTTAATCAAAATAGAAATCATTCTTCCTCTAGTACCCATAATGGACCTATTGCTGTGTGAATGGTTGAGTGGTTGTTGTGTTTTTGTACCAGAGCATTTTTAACTTAATCCACATTTTTCTACACAGTGTTCACTATTCTGCTTTTAAAATTATACTTAATTGCAGAGGCTACAGAATCCTTTGAGAGAATATTTTATCAATTACAGAAGTACACTGTGAAGATTTACAGAAAAAAGCAGAAATTCCAAACAACTCTTTGAAAATACTTAAACCTGAAAATGTTGCTATGCTGCCTGCTGCACTATTAGAATGAATTGGGGGGAGATGACTAAAGTCTATAGTTCCAATGGCTGAAAACAGATCGCAACTACAATCTGTATGGCACTGGTTAGTGGCAATGTGACGTGAAGGCAAACGTGTGTTTCATTGTGTTAGGCGTTTCTTCACTTTTAAAACAACAAATACAGGTAAGGTCTACAAACAGATTCCTGGTTAATGGTGCACAGTTATTTTAAAGTAGTTGCAATTGTATGAATAAAGTAGCAGAGTAAAATTTCACGCATGCTAACATAGTAGGTATGTTATGGTATAGTTTGCCATCCTCTGTTGCTATGTAGTGACCATATTGTGCCAGTCATCAAAAGTGGTATCTCATCCCAATCCTGGGGGAGATGCCACTGTTTTTTCAGGGTGACATGCCTATTTTTATTTCTCCCTTATACAGATTTTATTTTCGTAGGAGATGCCTCATGTGTACGTTAGAACTTCACATAGATGTCAGTGGCCTGAAGAATGTCTACAGATGGCTCTGGAACATGTGAGGACTGGCAGAATGAATTGTTTTAAAGCTTCCCAAGAATACAGCATTCCATATAGAACTCTAAAACGATGTTTGATGAAGAACGTTTCCAGAATGTGTATCAAATTTCGGATATGGTTGCTACTGATCATGGAGAAAGGATTCAATAAAGTGAACCAAACAGGAGAGGATGTGCTGAAGCTGTTTTCTCAGAAAATAAAGAGGGACCGGAAATGGAGATTATTCAGAATGAACCAGAACATCATTTGAAGATGTTATTCCTGTGCCTATATTGGATCCACTGATATCTAATTGCGAGAAGAAACATGCTGAAGTTCTCACAGAACAAAATCGCATAGAAGAGGCCAAATTTAGATCAGTGAATTAAACACAGGTAATCTGCAGCATATGAGTCAAAGATTAGAGAATCAAACAGGTCAGAAAATGACAGTGATTATTGTGTTGAGTGTGCTCTCAGTTACTACTATAAAATGGGACCATAGGTTGATCGGATTCAGTATATCATTTGCAGTAGATGGTTGCATGAAACCTGTACAGAAGAAGAAAACATGTGCAACAACTGTGCAGAAGAACTTTGATTTCATTTGCATGTAATCATTTCATTTGTTTATTCTTACATCCGTTATTACCCTTCTTAGAATTTTATTCTTTATAATACTAATAAATATGCTTTCTAAAAGATGTATTTGTATCACAAATGCACAAAAATAGTACTCCATTTTTCTTATGATATGATTGTTATCTCAACCTGACGTTCAGGGTGAAATGCTTAAACTACACTTTTGATTAAAGAAATCAAAACACACTTAATTAACAATAATAACATAACACAAACTTGCACATATGTACAGAAGGCTCCTCAGTGAATGCCAGTTTAGTGCTGAACCTAAACCCTCAATTAAACTGCACTTTTGATCCCTAAAACCTTAAGTATGACATCTCCCCCCAATCCACTCAAACTTAAGTTGATAGGCATAGCAATGAACAGAGTGTAATTTTATTTAATCTTCTTTTAAAATTATTTGTATCCAGATTTCACTCTGCCACATTATGACCGCTCCATCATATGGTTTAGCAAGTAACTTTTCATTGTTCCCTTTCAATATATGTCTTAACTGCTCCAGAAGAGAAGTAGTTCATACTAGCCACAAAAACTTAATAGCATCAATTATTTTGTAAAGGATTTCATAATTTTTTCTCATTTCTTCACTATGTTTGATCATTTTCATACTGTGTATATCATTTAATTATAATGCAATATTCTTTTTATGTAGCATGGCGATGAAACAACATGGTTTAAATAAACTTCAAAAGATTCACTCTTTTTAAACTTTTAGTGAAAGTATCCTAAATCTGTCTCACCAGTATTTTGCCACGTTGTATTGTCACCAAGGGAAACAATAGAGAACAACTTTTTGCACATATCCACATAATCACAAATGCTTGCCCTAAATTTTATTGTTAAACTTCCTAATATATGCACTACTTTGGCTGACTAAAGCTCAAATAATGTTTCACTCCAGCAAAGGATGATTATAATTTCAGTTTGCTCTTCTCTCCAAAGAAAGAATAAGAACAATTTATATCTTGGAGTTCAGAAACACCACAATGCATAAAATAACTGTAAGCTGTCACACCAAAGAAACACACACACTGATTCTCTGAGCTGATGGCCGACAGTCACTCATGTGAATAAATCTGGAAGTAGTTCCTTTGTCCTTGGCATACTATATTAAGGGATTCTGTTGTGGTAGACTTCAGTAAATAGAAGAAATTCTAATTAGAAATATAATATTATAGCAGAATTTAGCTACCATAAATCAGTTATGCTTTGCAATGTTGTAAATCATCTAAACTCTGAATAAATAATAATATGCCTTTTAGTTTTCAGAAAGTAAAGGATCCATTTGTCATAGTATTACAGCAATTTATAATGTGGCCAAGGAGTGTGAGTCATGGGGTGAAAAAGACTTTATACAAAGTCCAGCATCCATATTGGTTATTTCATCCCTATCTTCAATTCTCTTCCATCCTCAGACCATAATGAAGGTGCTTACAAGAATCTGCCTACAGTAGCAGCACCAAAATTCCAAATACAGTCAATTATTGCTCTATCAGTAATTTTACAGTCATCCAGGAACACAAGGCTTTCCATAACTAGATTTTGTACAAATCATATAAGAAGATGGCAAAATATGTCAAAAAAGAATATATATAAATGGGGCTTCCAGCACTTATGGATTAATCACCTCTGGTTGGGTTAAATTTTGCTGCTTCTTTACAAGTGGAATATCAGGGTTAAGGTAATCATTATATAGAAAAGAAGTTCTAGCGAAAGAGAGTGAGAGACACTTATTCCAGGACAAGAAAATGTTCTTCACCGTGCTGAAAAAATCCTACAGCCTCCACTACATATAACAGTAGGCTTGATAGGAATTTATAGTTGTCAGAGATAAGCTTCCAAGAATCAGTGAAGTTAAACGGAAAGAGATAATATTTGATGGCCTTCAAATATGAAAACTAATGAAGTTTTAAAACAAGTTAAACATGCATATATCAGTTGGTCATTTTTAAACAAATTTCCCACAAACTTTCTAGGAAACTCAGGACTGAGAACTACACAAAGCATGTTAGTGAGGTTATTGGGAATTATAAGATCATTTGATGAAATATCTATTTAGAAATACTCTATTTCTTTTCTAAAAGCTTAAGGGCTGTGAGTGATATACACAGTGATACCCTACACAAAGACATCACGAAAATGAAAAGCTCTATCTGGCTAAATGGTGCCCAAGTATGTTGGTAGACTACTGTTGGAAATGTTCCTCAAATGAAATACAATGAAACATCTGTTTCAAGTATATTTTAGGTCAGTAATTATAACTTCAATTAAGATATCATACTGTTATAATGTATAGCTAAGAACGGTTCTTTTTTTTTTTTTTTTTTAGCTGATTGTGCAAAATCCTGGATGATAGAAAAGTTCTGTAAAAGGATGTGAAATCAGAATAAGAAAGTCACAATAATCCACTGTTTCTCTTTTAACATATCAAATCTTTGATTTTGTTGACCAGTATAATTAATAACAGGATTATGGAATAAAATAAAAATCAGGATTGACAATATAAAATAGTAAGAAATGATGGGGTTAGGAAAAACATGTGGATGTTTGCAATAAAAAGAGAAGGATTTCCTGGGTCAGAGCAGGAGATGGTGATTAAGCGGGATAAAAGTAACAAAAGAAGTATGACCATTTTGTGAAAAATATTGATAAAGATCTCTCTCTCCATCATATATCTGATTATCCAGAATATAAAATATAGATAGAGGAAGAGGGAGACAGAGACAAAGAGAGAGAGAGAGAGAGAGAGAGAGAGAGAGAGAGAGAGAGAGAGAGAGAGATGGGGAGAGAGAGATTAAATGAGAACTAGAATAATTATTTGCAGATGGAAATTTCATCACTAAACATTAGTAGGAAGGAATTTTGGAATAACCTGTCAAATATGTATGGAAAGTAAGAGAAAAGTGGTGAAGGAAAGTGATAAGGTATCAGATGAATTTAATGCTAGAGATAATCAAAAATGTAAAGTAACAGGAATATAAAGATAATCTTTCATAGCAAAATCCAAATACTGACATCAAGTTTTCATAGAAATGTATGATTAAAGCAGGAACCATTGTACATGGTAAACAGGATATTCGTTGTATGGAAACCAACTGTAATGAGTACTCCAAAAACAGTGAAATCTTCAATAGTAATCAGAAGATTTGAACAGTGAGATTAATAACATTAATCAAACATCAATTGCTCTTACACTATACCTCACTTACTTGAGGTTTACATTATACATTGTTTTGTCAGAAGTAATAAATCGATCCAATATATTGTTAAATGGCATATGCGGTTGTTGTAACAAAACTCTATCATAATACAACTAATCACATAACTTTGTCATTTGTATAGCTGTTTATAACTAAGTAATACAATTTACATGTAAGTTACACCTCTAATTATCATTAAGAACCACAGAATAGGCCAAATAATAGTATGCAGGTTGATGTACGATATGTGTTTTTCATCAGCTACATCTTGCAATACTTTACAATCAGATCTTTTTAAACCATCCTTGTTAAAAGTTCATAGCAATAGCTACTTAGAAAGTATAACTTAAACACAACTGTCACATTAAAATTAACAGGAAATATAATAACACCACAACCTTTGGCTAAAATTATTATTCATTGTCTAAAACATATAAATATACAATACTATAGTGGTTGTGCAATGCTCTTAATTTAATTCTGGCTCAATAATGAGTTTTATAATTAGGGTTAAATGATCACTTGTTAATCATGTTTACTTTGAAGATCTTAAACATCTTAAGAAATTCATTATACATGGGTCATTCAAAAATTAGTGGCAAAACTGCCTACATTTCACTTTGTCAGCGGTAAATCATGTAAGCTGATAACAATGAAAAATAAGAGCATCTAATTTCTGTTACCTGTGAGTTTAAAGACAATAATTTTATTTAATAAGACATTTTTAGTAAGTTTAATTGTAGGCTGTTATTTTTAGTGCTATAAATATGTTTAGTAAGTATGAACAAAGATGCTTAATTAAAATTCAGGTTGCAAGAGATATCGATGCTCGACAGTACCATACAGAATTATTGGAAGCTTGTGGTAGAGAAAGATGTCCAAATCAAAGATTTCAAAGACTTTGGTAGACATCCAGATCTCCTGAATGCTCATCCCATTAAATTACTTGATGGTGCTCACTCTCACACTTCTGCCCCTGTTGTTAATTTACTTCGCAGATGGAACTGGGAAATTCTGGAGCATCCTCTGTACTCCCCAGATATGAGCCTATGTGATTTCTACCTTTTTGTGAAAATGAAATACCATTTTGCTTTAGAACCAGACAGGCAATTAATAGCAGCAGTAGAGCAGTCTGTTCAAATATTAGTACAACAAGATGCTGTGAATGGCATCCGTCAGCTCCTTGATGTGTGGAGGCAAGTTTGTCATGTTGGAGCAGATTACTTCTAAGCACTGCAATTATCTGATTACTCCGAAAATGTTTTATTTGTTGTTAATTCAAATGTTGCCACTAATTACTGAATGACCTAGGTATTTTCAATGTCTACAAAAATACATTGAATAACACAGTGTTCAAGTTCAATGGCTTAATTTCCGTCTCTTGAAATCTGAACTGGGAGGGATGTTTGAAAAACTGCAACAAAAACTTGTAATTAAAATTTGCCCTTGGAATAAATCATAGAATTTTAGGTTTATTTCAATCACAGTAAGAACTTGTGAAACTAACCTTGTACACTACATAAGTTATTAATACCTTTTTTTTTAAATTTTATTAATCAAGGTTAAGGAAAAGAGAATGTTTCCTATAGCTTCATCTGTAGAAGTTAAAGGTATAAATAATGATAAATTTCCTATAAATAGAATATTCTGAAATTTTTTTTTAGTTTAAACCTCTGTCAGTAGCTTTGCATTCAGAAAGTAATAAACTTTGTTTTGCAGACCACTTTGATGTCATTTCCCTTGAAAAATTTTCTATTCTAATACCTTTTGTCAGATATTGTGGTTTCAATTTCCAGTTCAGAAGATGTGATTATTGCTTCAATGACCAGTGAAAATACGATATAGTGATACAGTGGCTATGGTGTAAGCTTCAGGAGGACAGTGCTGTGCAGTTAGAGAAATTAACATGTAGCACTCTTGCTCAGCATAATCACCAGCATAAGATACCTTATGGAAACTTCCAATAACTTACACAAGTTATCAGTGACATGGGAGGGCTAAGAAGTGTTAGTGAGTTAGTGAGTTTCTGGTGCAACAAAAAATGTGCTGCACTCCAAGCAAATTTGTGATGGTGCTATGATATACATTAAAGGCTGCTACTGCAAGAAGTTAAAGACATTTTGTTGTTTGACTCCCCAGAGGATGAATCATTTGGAAGAAAATGCTATGTTGTGTGTATTTCATTGCAACACTGTGTTGTGAAGATAGTGGAGTGACGTGTAAATTTTTACTGGTTCACATTAGGGAACTGACAGTATGATATAAGTGAAACCACAGTGAAAGTTGAACTATATCAGAACAATGAAATAAAGTGAAAACAGGCCCGAGTCATAATATTGATATCTACTGGATGTTATGTAACTGATGAGTTGCATATTTTTATACTGGCTGAATTCTTTAACACCCACTTTCTTGTCAACCATTGGTTTAGATATTATTCCCATGATGATGTTTTAATATACAGAACAATATGGTGGCACATGCAAATAGTTTTCATCACCATTGGCTGCATTGCATTCAGTGAAGTGCCCAAGTTAATTGCTCTCATTAGACTTTCTAGTGCTTGGTGTATGAAAGTTCACCTTATATTACTTTTCTGCTTGAGAATGCATTTGTTTGGCTTCTGAGAGTTTTTGTCATTATTGATATTACACATTTAAATACATTTAACCACAGTAAAATATGCAGTATTATTTAGATTGTATGTGACCAACTATAGTGCAATTAGAATGTGAGTGAGAGAGGCTTATATAAAGTTTGGCAGCAAATAAATGCACATTATATTACCCATATTGAAACAGCAGTGATAACATACTGTAAACATTGTTTCAATTCATTACAAGAGTTCTTAAAACTATGAATGAAATTTCTCAAGGACTTGGTTCTATAAATGTTTATACCACAGTCAAAGACTTGAATGCTTTTTAGAGTAATAAGCATGATCATATGTGAGGCGCATTCATTAACAAATGTGTTAAATTTTGTGAAATTTGAGATATTTAGTGAACAAATATCTATATTGTTCTATATTCATATTTGCAGATAGTTGAAGCATATCTCAAGATGGCCTCAGTATCCCACAAATTTTGAAGCAAAAAAAAAAAATGTATTTGAAAAATCATGGAATAAATGTCTGTTACATTGCTTCCCCTGTAAGTTCAGCAACTTTTTATGAGTTGAATATACTATACTGAACACACTCTAGTCAAGATATTGTTTTAGTGTTTTCACTTATATATGCCTAAGCTTATTTACTTTCTTGTTGTCAAAGTGGTCATGCAATCAGATGATAGCAGTGATCATAACATAAATTGACAAAAACAGATGCATTTATAATATGTTGATTTATACAATAAAAGTCTATGTTATGTATTAGCATACAGGGCTGTTCTGCAGACAACAAACACCTTTCTTACCATTTTCTTCAACATACAGGAAGTGTACTTTAGATATATATTTGCACATATGAGTCATAATTTGCTTCTCTCCTCCCCTGAATAAATCGTTCAAAAAGTTCAAAGTCATCACTGTTAAGATTATAAAACATTAACAAAAACATACCTACAGTTGTGTTTTCTTTACAATACAAAATAATGTAAAAAATCATTTAGACACAATGAAGGTTGTCCAAAAAATAGTGTCACACATTTTTTTTTCAACCATTATGTATTCCACACAATGAAAATTAAACACATGAAAGCATGACATTTTATCTACACATCTTAATTTTACAAAATCTCCTTCCAGTACTATGGCCTTCCTTCAGCAAGACAGAAGGGGTATATGCCCTGTTGGTACCAATTCTTTCATCTTGGACTCAAAATGGTGAATTCATGTTTCACCACCTCTCACAGTCCAGGACGAGAAAGCCATCCCCTCAGCTTCAAAACATTGCAGTAACTCAGAACAAACTTTTTTCTGTAAGATTTGTGTTCCATCATAACTGGAACCCATCTGGCAATCATTTGAGTATCCAAGAGTATGTATAACTGCATCCACACTTCCATCCTCACAAATGAGAACATCAACTCACTGCAATATGTAAGGTGTGACAGCCACAGATGGTCTCCTCCACAGCAAATTTGGGTGCTCTGCTACACTCCCTTCTAGTGATCTCACACTCTATATTCAGTAACCAACCATATTTCTGTCAACTTAAAATGCTCCATAGACTTCATGTAAATGTTTGTGAATATTCCCTACAGTTTATTTCTCCACACTGAGAAATTCAATGATGATGCGCTGACTCTAATGTGCATCACTTACAGATACCATTATGAAACTTGTTGCAGATTTGCTACCTTTGGAGGAAATAGAAAGTCTGCATACAGTCAGAAAACTTGAAATAATTCATGCCTAATGTTTCACATTCATAACATTGTTGTCAGCTTAGCAAGAAAAAATGTGAAACATTACTTTTTGGGCAACCCTTGTACTAACACAAATTCATTGACATGTTAGTAACATTGGAGTAAACACAGGATTTTAATAAATGAGTTTGAGCACTTTGTTCAATTTTCTGTTCATATTGCCATGCAAAATAAACTGCAGAACTAGAATTTCAAAATATAAACGTCTATACTTACATATTATTCAGTCCTTTGTCTTATCTCCAATTAAATATAAAATTTCAAATGTAATCGTCAGGAGAATAATGCCCAGTAGGTCACCAAGAGCTGTTAGATATGGAATTGTGGAGTTGTCTGGATCTAGTTTGCGGGTCCAAAAGAAATGTGTTATCACATATGCCACATAAAGAAGAATGGCTACCTGAAAAATCCATATAACGATTGCATTATTACTTATTAGGCTGTGTTTAATTAAATTATCTTTCTCTATAGTCTTCATGGACATTTATTTAGATATTATTATGCTAAATGTCAGCAAAATATATTAACTATGATCAAAGTAAATACTTGGAGTTATTAGCTTGTTTGTTAATAACTTTACATATTATTTGTAGTCTCATTTTTTCTTTATCAAAATCAATGAGTTAAGCAATCTTTCTATATAAACAAATTATTTTATGGTTCAAACAATTATGTGTGCATTATGCCTGCCTCAGTGGTGTGTAGATAGCATGTCTGCCTCACATTCAAGAGATCCTGTGTTCGAAACTCGGTCAGCCTGAGTTATCTAGATAAGATTTTCTTCTGGGGTTTTCACTTATTCTGAAAGATAAATGTTGGGTAACTCTAAGCTGTATGGATCCTGGGCTCATTTGAGCATCACTTCAACCATTCATTTATTGTCCGATATGACTTACATTGGAGGACATTAAATGAATGAATGAATAAATGAATGAATGAATGAACAAACGAACAAGTGAACAAATGAACAAACAAATGAACGAACGAATGAAAGAATGAACAAATGAACAAACGAATGAACGAACAAACAAACGAATGCACTATATTAGATGGTCTGTTTATTTTGAAGAAGGACAGTGCAATATGTGGAGATTTTAACATTATAGTATAGAAGTTCAAAACATACTGATATATTTTTAACTGTCTGATGGTACATGATTCTTTAAATATTTTAATCGCAATATTTTGATATTCGTTGATTCGTAGTAATGTCCCAGTCTGATTATTTGCCATTCTCCTTTAAACAGCTATTGCATAGCATTAGGTTTATTAGATATTGAAAACAATTCTTCTGATATTTAAATGTTAGAAATAAGAATTAAAAATCAGTGCAAAGATTAGTTAGGCAAAAGTAGATGGTTTGTACAGAAGCTAAAGGAAGTTCCATTGTGCCCATTTACCTGACTGATGTGCAACCAAAACAGTGCAAAAACTAGAGATAAGACCTAAGCCCCATTTATGCATGCATTTCATGTCATGCAACAAGTGCAACAGGATTTGAAAAAAGTATTGAATTAAAGAGAACATTCATATCATGTAATGCAACATTTCTTGTTGCATGGCCTGAAAAAAGAATTGGAATAATAGTGTTTCTTTCACTGTGTGTGTGAGTTCCAATTTTAAAATGAGTTACTGTGCAATAAGTTGGTATAATATGTACTATAAGAAAACAAACAACTGGCATAAAATATTTTTATCCTCCAAAAGATAAACATGCTTGTGAAAAATAGGAACATTGTTTCCGAAGGAAAGACCCACTTCCTAAACAATGTAATTTGATAGTTATAATAAGCAATAATAGTATAAATCTACAATATGATACTACTAATAACAAATACTGGATTAGCACTGTTTCAAGATGAAACTTAATTTAGTTAATTGATGGAAATTAGTTCTTCATACTAGCCATATATAGACTAAGGCTTTTGATAGAGTCAACATGAAAAATTCAATGCCGCGGCTGGGATTTAAACCACGGATCTCCTGGTTTCTGTCCAGTCGCTCTTACCCATTGAGCTACCATGGCCAACTAGCTGACATGACATTAAATTCTCCAGTTTTAATAAGAGTTAAATGATGAAGCCTGGTACTCAAGTACTTACAATAGTAAGTCGCCACAAATGGTGTATCACAAATGCAAGAACAACCAGTGGTTTACCGGGAAAATACACAAGTCAAATGGAGAATTTAATGTCATGTTGGCAAGTTGGCCATGGTAGCTCAATGGGTAAGAGCGACTGGATGGAAACCAGGAGATCCGTGGTTCAAATCCCAGCCGTGCCATTGAAATTTTCATGTTGACTTTATCTATGAAACTTAATTCTTATTTGCATGAAAATCTAACTACTTCCCAGTAATAGAAAGTAAATTTTTAATTATGCATGAGCGCTTTGTGTCCTATGGCAAACATATCATCAAAGGAGTTATGGAATTACTCAATGCAGCAATGAAAAACAATAAGGAAATTACTTCTACCATCCCGCAGACAATAATGGGACCACTGCTTAGGATAACAACTTTTATTACAAGGGAAATGAGGAAAAATAATTGGTAGATCAAAAAGAAAAACTTGCTAAGAAAATGAAAAAGATTACTTACAATGGTGCCCGCCTAAGTAGCATAGAAGGTAGCATGTCTGCCTCACGTTCAAGAGGTCCCGAGTTCGAATCTCGGTCAGGGTTACCTGGATAAGGTTTTTTCCGGGATTTTCCCTTATCCTTATGGACAAATGTCGAGTAGCTCTAAGCTCCATGGACACTGGACATATTTGAGCATCATTTCACCCATTTCATTCACCGTCCGATATGACTTAACGTTGGAGGACGTAAAATTAAGAAAAAAAAAAGTACTTACAAAGGACACCTTTGACCTCAAATGCTCAGTACTGTACAAAAAACATGCTCAAAATAACAACTGATCATAAACAAAACAGTTGACTGTGTCATTGCCATGCAAAACATTGCATTCTACTTATGTGACGTTTTAATAAAGAAAAATAAATTTACCTAATATCTATACCATAGGCAGGAAAATTACACATAGTTCAGTGACATTTATCATTACATTTTCAACCAACAGTTCCAAAAATTCTCTGCTTTAAGTACTTACAATAATGCATATTAGCCCTCAAAGTTTAGATGCAGGATTTTGATGAAGTGGTTAAAACAAATTGAAAGAGAACAATGTGCAAACCGCACTAATGCCAGTTATCACATTCAAAATCACTTTTGCATTCATGCAGTCCAATAACAAAAGCCATACTAATTGTATTTGCAAATGATGGTATGCCTCTGTCAAAGTCATAACCTGCCTTTTGCTAAGCATATTATAACATACTTTGGTGCACCAAGTTGATTGTAAATCACAGAGTGAAGTTTGATGATGAAATAATGATCATGTATCTTCGATTGTGGTTTGGCATATTGTAGTCTTTCAGAATCAAAAAACCTTCTGATATAGAACTTATATTGCCAAAATACGTGAACATCAAAGGCTTGTAAATATTTTGTTGATTTGTTATCTTCAATAACACTTTTGTTTGGAAAACTTGCACCTAGAATGGTACAATCTGATGACCTGACCAGGAATCACACAGCAATAAGCTCTTTTCATTTGTTATGTTTGACAAAGACTAAAATTATAAAATGTTTAATATCATCTATAGTTCTTTCTCCACTCATGCTTGCCCCCATATGAATGTTTCATGGACAAGTTTTTTCATGTTTCTGTGGAATAATCGTGCTGAAAGCTCCTTGTGTCTCTTGAAAACCGATGTACAGCTTGTTTGCTAGTCTCTGTTACTGATAAAGTCACAATTGTGTAGCTGTGGGTACAGCTATGTACACACTGCAACACACTAGCTGTAGTTTTCTCTCATCTGTGACAGTGTTGAAGCTGAAGATGTTTCATACTGGAATTTACTTTGGTCACTGCTCTAAACATTACTTTTCTTCGCATGCTCCTCTGTTATAAACATGTTAACCTCCTCCACAAACTGTTGTGTCTTCTGATGTATACTAATATTATCTTCTATGCCCTTACATGTAACTAATGTAGTAATATGCCTGGATGTAATGCTATATTCAGCCTTAAGATGGTGGATAAAGGAAATTGAAACTTAGAATTGTCCAAGTCAACCATTTTAGCCACTTCTAAGGCCCACATTTGCAGATACCAATAGTGAATTGTATATCCATATATCCTTACACCAGCAAATTGTGATATTACATGCTCTTTTATAGTTTTTAATTGCAGCAGCTTGTTTCCTTTGAAATGAGCTCCTGCTTGCCATTTGCTAGACACATATTTTAGCATTAAATCTGCAATTTTATTTACTTCTAATGCACCTATAGTGCCTCTTTAGTTTGCTATAGAAATTGAAGTCTGATTGTAATAGCCTTCATAAATGTTCTCTAGTATGCTATCATCAATATGTCCTAATATACTAGGCGTCGGATTTTTGGGTGGAGAGAGTACGTACTCACTTTGAATTGACTGTACCTGTTGTTCTGGTGATGAGCATTGTGTACTGCTTGAACGGCCACCTTCAGGTTCAAGTTCCTCCTGTCCTTCAAAATCAGTTTATCTAGTCATGTAACATCATATGTTTCTGTATTATCCCCATTATATTCTGAATTATCTTGTGATATAATGTATCCACAAACTCCATATCCTTGACCAGAGGTGGTTCCGGGCGTGGTGTCTCCATGCCATAGCACTGCCTTAAAAAGGGGTGGAAATATGATTTTAAATTATTTGCATACTCTTAATGTGGTCCAGCTTACTACTTTTTAAGATGCAGTGAAATGTCTTGCCTATCAACAGAAAACCACAGAGGCTAAAGGAAGTTACTAGAAGTTCTCAGTTTGGGCATTATTATGTTACTATTCTATGGATAAGTACCATATGAAATCTGGAATAAAATTACGATTTTCTCCATAATGATTCATGACTTTAGCAGGGAGTATTATGGCGAAGGGATAGGAGAAATCTGTGCTGGTTATTTGTTGGCATGCCTATCATTGGTAGCACATGCCAGTCAGTCTGCCAATGGTGTTCACACAAATACCAATGTGCTATATTGAAAAATGACAGATAAGCTACTTATCAATAAGTGTAACAGTGTGCAATGAAAACGTAAGTGGAAGACTGTGTTTATATATCATATTCATAATTTCTCCTTGTTGAAACTTTAAATTAAATTAACCTTTTGTTTTCTAACGTTACTTGCAATGTACAGCAGTTGATTATAAGAAACGTTTCCTTCTGCTGGGAATTCCAAAAACTCTTAAATGTATGAGTACTGTGATTTGATATTTTATTTATTTAACTACCACTAATAAAGTAAGTTAGTAAGTAAGTTAAAGTAAGTATCCCATTTTCTACATTAATTGTTATTAAACAACAAAAAACAGAAATACATAGTAAGACTTGCTACTGATCTGCACAAATATATAAAGTCATTGGGAGGTGCATAAGGATTCATTGGAAATTTACATGAAAAATAAATGGTTCTGTAATTGAAATCAAAGATGCTTTGTTCTGTTTTCCTTGCATTTTGTTTAGTGACAATAACTCTAGACAGAAAAAAAATATGGTGGATTTAGTTCATACATATGGAAACATTAAAACACCTATGACAGTGCCTTAAATTAATGGTTTGTTGAGTAATTTATTTATAAATTTTTTCAATAGCTCAAAATTTACTTGAGGAAATGGTTGGCTAAACTTTTGAATATGACAGACATGATTAGGTACGACTTATCATTTTAGATGGTGCTTGGTGCCAGTTGATTTGTAGTGAAAGAAAATGTTGCTATTTTCAGTGCTGTACATATTGCATCATATAAATGAGCATTGTTTAACCATTTGTTTCATTAATAGTTGGATATCTCCTAGCTGTTTGTTAAATGACGTTAATTATATATGTACTCGTACATGTAAAAGTAATGTAGGTCAACGATTGTATTCATGCTACAGCCACCACTGTCGTTTATCCTGATGTCCTTTCCATATTCAGCAGGTTACAATTTTGTCCCTAATATTTGAACCACATTCATAGGATTAATCAGGGCTGCATTTCTAACAAAAATAGTTGGGGGACACACACCCAAAAAATTTTCCACTGATCAGAATTCTGCACTTGTAGATTTTCTTTCCTACTTTGGTTGTCCTCAGAATGCGTATGATTGTTTATCCATTGTTTCATGTAATCCTCTGGGTTCCACATACATACTGGAAGTCCGTTAATAGTCATAAACATTATTTGAATAATTTTGACTGTAAGTATATATTTTGTATTTTGGCAGTATTCTGAATGTCGAATTAAGAAAGATAATGAATTAAAAAAGCATAAATAATATTTTTAGTAAGGGTACTGCATCCCCCTCCAAAAAATATTGAGGGGATAGCATACATCCACATTTCCCCTCCACTACGGCCCTGGGATTAATTCTCTTCATGATATCACTGTACACAGTTTACACAGACCCGCAAGAGACACACTCCAAGAAACAAATACGTACTACAGCTATACCATTCATGCAGCTCAAGTGCTGGTTAGTACAGCTACAATGTGCCACCGTCTAATGACACTAGCAGACAAATACAGAATTTTGCATAGAAGTGCACAGACCATTGTTATTGTAATGATCACTTGTAATTCTAAGTATGTTTTCATGTGGTTCTGAGTGTTGAAGGTCAAATGCGTCCCTTTTTATAGATACCTATCTGTGAAATTTCTAAAATTAGTTTTAGTTCATTTTCTCTAAAATTTCAATATAGCTTTTGGGTGTCAATGTAAATAATATGTTATGCACCTGTACAACAAGTTGGTTCCTGAGATATTCACTTTCTATTTTCTTATTGTTTAGAAAAATGATGCACATAATCCTATGATATTAATTTACATTTAAATTAATGCAAGGAACCTATAATTTCACTCTAATAACAAGTGAATAAGCTATGGGAATGAATAAAAGTGAAAAACTGGATCTATTAATAGTGAAGCAAATGTAATTTAATAAATTATAATAATTAGTGACTAAACGTTACTTTTCCATGATATTACTATGTATCAAAGATGATTTAACTTTAGTCGCCAATTATTATAATCTATTGAATTATGCAGATGAATGTTAATTATCATAGTAGTCTGGAAGAAAATGTTACAGATAACTTCAATTTTTAGCTTAAACTTTTACTTTGCACTGACTTTATTATTTAATTACTCCTTCTGTTCCATATTAATTGTCTGACAGGCATATCCCTGTTGTGCCATAATAATTACCCAATCCATACACTGTGACAATGGTTGTTAGAAATACCTAGGATGAAAGTGAAACAAGGGAATGATTCATGCTATTTTATATCTCCAGAATCAATAATAGCTGAAAACAAAGCAAATAGAATACTTAACCATCCTGTAGAGTGATTTCTCCAGGATGAATACAAAGTGACAACAAAACAAAAACAACAAACAAAACATTGCCAGCATACTGTGGACTGTGTTAGCATGGGTGAGCTGACCATCCAACAGCTTGCCAGGCCCTGACAGATCTACTGCAGCAGTGCTGCTGAAAACTTGTAAATATATCAAGGACATCACAAGTGAGATGGCAGGATGTTGCAGCAGTCCAAGCATGCCCTTTTTATATGGGGAATCTTGTAGTTGCATCCAGCGTGCATATGTTATTTGAATGGAACAGGACTGCAAATTGAGAAAAACCTGGTTGAGTTTGTCATGTACCAGATCACAGAAAGATGTTTCAATGGCAATGATTAACTTGTCAATAGTCTGTAAGCTGCCTATTGCTGGAGAGATTGAATTGCCCGGAAAAGCCCTCCAGGCTATTTTGAGATTGGTATACGAGATCCATGGTGATTCCACTGGCTGCTGCAGCATCCAGCCAGGTGTAGTCATTGGAGACAATGTCCTGATGCACATTGTCCTGCTAAATGAAAACCTTCTCCATGCATGCAATCCTTGCAGCCATTTTTCACCAATTGATGGGATTAATTTGTTGAGGAGTATTCCCCAATAGGTGTCATTTAATGGTGTGGTACTGAGCTGGATGGCTCAGGCAGTTTTGCCTGTGGCCTGCATTCGGGAGGCATGCATTCGATTCCGGCCGATCTACCTGACCCATGGGCTTTTTGGGGGGTTTCCCAGGTCGCCAGGTGAATGCTGGATAGGCTAATTACATCCCCCAAATTTCCTGTCCCTCCATTTCATTTCCATTATCATTTCATATCATCTCTCAACTGGTGGCCTCTTCCAATGTGGAAGGTCAGTGGGTGTCCTGGCGCTGCATGGCAGGATGATACGCTCTTGATAAACACTTTCTCCTTCAGTAGGAAGGTTTCCATTTCCCAGGCCGACCTGGGGGACGTTTCTGGACCACAGTTAATAGGTAAATAGTAAGGACCCTGCCCTCTTCACTGTCGTGACTCCTTGGTTCAGCCACCCACTGTCTCCTCTTGCCTCACCCTTCCTCCCGGGGACGTCCCACTTGGGTTTAGATACAATAAACCATCGGTTTTGGTACCAAATTCCCTTCATAGAAATCCTAATCCTAATGGTTTGGTCACCATTGTACCAGAAGGATGATTCCTGCTGTTCCTCTTGTCAGGTTACTTGCTCATAGAATACCTAATTTATCATTAAAGCACTGATTGTGACAGTATCCCATCGAGGCCAAGCTACGGCATCCAGAAACGTAATCTCTAAAATAAGAAATTTCCTTTGGTATGTTCACTATGGGTAGGTTTATCTGGCAATATGTACTCCTGCAGCGTCTCTCCCGGCTGCTGCGACCTTGATTTCAATTGGCTGTGGTAGGCTGCGGCTAAGCGGTGGTTTCCAAAGCGGTTTTCCAGGGCTTCCCAGATGTCCTTGGGCGCCGCCGCTGTCTGGACCGCGTTCAGAACTTCTGCGGTCCGTCACTGGAGGCTGGCTATTAGCTATACGGCTTCTTCCTCCGGTGACCACTTGTTGTGCTTGGCCGCTGTGTCGAACTGGTGGCGGAAGACTTCGAAAGTTGTCACGCCGTCGTATTTAGGAGGTTTGACACGCGCAGATGTGTCGCGTCCCGACGCGTCAGCATTTAACTCCTTCAGCCTCCTGCCGACGACGTCCTCCATCATGGCGTTCAGGGACTTAGTGTTGGTGTCGGCCTACCCTCTAGGTTGTTAACGCGGCTCGCTAACTCTTCGATGTCTTCCACCATAGCGTTCAGGGGTTTGTTGTTATTGCCGGCCTTTCCCTCTAAATCGTTAAGGCGCTCGTTCACTTGACCCATCCGCTTGCCCATCTCCGCGACGTCATCCCTCACGCCAGTCAACTGCTCTCCAAACTTTGCGGTGAGGGCCTCATTCGCCCTTGTCATTTCCGTGGCCAATTCGATCATCTTTGCCATCATGTTGTTGTTTGCAGCTTTGCAGTTGTTTGCTTCCGTCTTCGTTATTAATTCGGCGTTCATTTCTTCCATCTTCTCGGCGATGTTGCTAGCCGTCTTCATTTCTTCCATTTTCTGTAAAATCTTTTCCAATGCAGCGTCCATTGCCGTTATATCCCACTCCTGGCAGCAATTGTGCCTCTGTGGGTTCGTAGAATTAAAAGTTCAAGTTGCAGAAATTCAAACGTTCTTTATCTGCGTAGAAATACACTTTGTACACCAGCAGAATTACGTAACACACACTACGCAGTCTGTCTGCCGTAGGTCCATACTGCACTCTATCTCGGCTCCTTACCGTAAACTGAATCGCCTCCAGAGGTCCAGAGGTAGTCCTAGTCGGGCGGGGCAATTTTTCTTTTTCCCCGTCCGGGTGTCTTCTGCCGCAGTACCTAGCCGCTTTGCGGCTTAACCTGCGAAGTGAGTCAAGATGGGTTTGTTTTTTGTTCTGCTGGCGGTAGGTTTTTTGTTTGTGAGAAAACCTTTTGTGTTAACTGGTTGCCCTTGAGTGTTCTCAGAAGGCAACAGCTAGGGGGGTTTGTTACGTTCTCCCGTTGGGGGAGGATCTGTTTAGAGCTTTTGCCCCGTTTAGAGTACGGGTGGCCTAACGCTTGAGCCATCAGGCGTTATGTAAAATTGGAGATGTTTGCGGTTTCCCTTGGGTTAACCAAGGGGCCCCAAGACGTCTCTTGGGAGTTTGTACGATGGCAAGCGTCTGTGTTCCCTCTGGTCATATCTGCCCAGTGAGTTCACCAAAGGGTTGCCATGGGTTTGAATTTTGTCGTACATTGAACGTGCCCTCTCTCGAATTACGTCGAGAATGTACGGGATGTTTGAATCTTCATGAAGGATATGGGCGGGAAATCTCCAGTCAGTATCGTAGATGACACGTAGCGCCCTGTTCTGCAGCGTCTGGAGTCTGACGAAAGTGGTATTTGCCACTGTTCCCCAGATCTCACAGCCGTACAAGATCATGGACGGGATGATCGCCCGATACAGCTGGAGTTTGAGACGGAGTGGCATGCTTGAACGGAATATTGGATATAGGTTCCTGAGCGCGACGTGCCCAAGCTGGACCTTGCCTTTGACGTGCGGAGCGTAAGTTAATTTGCGGTCCTGAGTCGCCTCTACCAGTGTACCCGCATTATATACACCAATCGCCGGTTCAGGAAGTTTCCCGACTCCTCATGAAGCATCACGGTCTTTCACGATGGTGGTGGAGCTGTCCCGACATTTATCTGCCTCTCTCTCCCCAGTCCTTCAGCAAGTGCCAATCCGTCACACGAGTAGTCGTGGTCTCGACGCTAACCGTCTCTTTCTTTCCTGCCAGCTTGTTTTATCGTGACTTTGGCGATCAGGTGACAATACATTTTTATCAATCAATCTATAGTCAATTTGTGTTACACTGTTCCATGCCTTAGAATATGGTTTTTGGTTAAAAAGGAAGGAAGGAAGGAAGGAAGGAAGGAAGGAAGGAAGGAAGGAAGGAAGGAAGGAAGGAAGGAAGGAAGGAAGGAAGGAAGGAAGGAAGGAAGGAAGGAAGGAAGGAAGGAAGGAAGGAAGGAAGGAAGGAAGGAAGGAAGGAAGGAAGGAAGGAAGGAAGGAAGGAAGGAAGGAAGGAAGAGAGAAAGAAAGAATCTTCATGTAGATGAACAAAACAAAATAGAATGTACTCCAGCAATATTACAGCATATGAATGTGTTCAGCTGGAAATGTGTGATTGGCAGGTCCCTCAGAAGCTCTTGCAGAACTTACTCAATACTTCCAACATGGCAAAGGAAAATATATTACGTAATCAGTACAGGAATGGGGAAGAGAATGAAAAATCTCTTTTCAGTGAGAGGGAGAAGGGACAATGGCTTAAAAACTGGAAAATGTTTGTTCACTTGAAGATGAAACTAGTCCAGGCCTTAACACTCATAAACTATTTCTTTCTTTCCTTTACATAATTCTTTCACTGGTGCTTAACTCCTGTTCTTAAAACACACCCAATTTGATTTTTATTTTTATGTTTATCTTTATGTAATGTTTGATTTGTGTCATGTCTTGCTGAAACCAAATCGTACACATAATGATACATGAAATGAAATAATACCTGGGAAAGTAATTTGGGAAGGTAATATTCCAGGTTTCAGTTTATAGTTCTCCCTAGCATTTGTTAATGACTGAGGAAAACCTGGAATGAACCTCAGTCAGAGAGGATGACCCAGGATGGATTTAAATTGCTGACTATTGTTCATGAGTCCATGAACAGTAATGCTCATTACTGTCTCAAACTCATTAAAATTCTCAACCACCCTTGTTGGTCACTCTAAGGCTGAAACTGCTGTGCTGCAGTCATTGTAGATCCTAGCACTTGTGATAATTCTGACATTACTAGAAGTGTGCCAGGCTGAACATTCGAACCCCTCCTGATGGTCAGCTGTTTGAATTGGGTTGGTCTCAGTGGGGCAGTGGTTCCTGATACCTATGGGTATTGGTTATGCATGGCTGGAACAGTCGCCCAGGTAGGGTTGTAGGGTTAACAGATGCCTGAGAATCTCTGGGCCACTGGTGCTGCCACCAAAGTTACCTGGTAGTCTTTCCATATGGGTTGACACATGTAAGGAGCATATATACTCCACCCTGTACTTAATGGGGGGTTTTTAGACTCAAGGTGTTGCCCTAATGGAAAGACTTATTGAAATTTGTTCTCCCTTGTACATAAAGGAGTTTCGACTCCCAGTAGACCTTGCTCCAACTTGTGTCTAGCATGCAAAGAAAGAGAATGTTGATTATTAATAAAGATGATGCTTAGAAATGATTGGAGAAGTAACGTAGAGTTGAGATTTTATAAGACTGTTTTGGATGAACAATACAAATGCTATCATGAAAATGAAAATTATTATTGTTATAATGATGACTATGTGGGGATGACTATGATGATCAAATGCATTTTTATCTTATAATTGAAGCATTTCATATAAATTATAAAATCATGCTTGATTAAAGAAAGAGGCACATAATATTTTGTGTTTTACAAAAAGGTAGCAAATAAAACTGAATACTTTTTCTCCAAATATGTATGCATAGAACATTATGTATAATTTGTTATACATACTTTTGCTTTTTTTTATGCTTCATAAGAACAGTTTAAATCTAATGATTTAAAATGCAATGAGTCCAAATGGCTTTTAATTTTAAAGCTGATATTAAATTAAAACTTTTGTGTCATAGTAATGTTTAGGGAGTGAGTTTTACATTATAGTAAAGTATGAAGAATCTTTGGAATGCTTAAGAGATATACATTTTTTCACTCTTCTGAAACACTGTTGAAGGCTGAATTGGTGTTTCTCATAAGTTGTTAATATTGATTTAAATTATCCTTGAAATATAGACAGTTACCTGGAGCAAAACCGCTGAAAGGTAGGTGATGAAGAAGAGTGTTGTGGGTGGATTGTCTCCTTTCAGATAGGCTATGGTGTGAAGAAATGTTAAGTGACCTGGCACCACCAAAAGCATGAGGACCCTGGCAGTCACAGCATATGGCTCTGTAAGAGTTAATTTTGAACATTTATGAACATTTATACTTTCTCTGAAAATCATAATTCTTGAACAGAAGTTTATATAGAATGATGTTTCAAACAATTTAAAACATCATTATAAGTATTCACTCTACATCAGCTTTTATAAAAAGGAGACATGCTTCGAGAATTCAATAATTGCTCCCACCATGAATCTAATGCAGACTATTGGAACATAGTGTCCTTTTGCTGAAGTTTGCTTATTGTTATCCACTGTAACTATTCAAGGAATTTTCTGATAGGTTTGTTGCTTAGTGGTAACTCAAATTTGAAGACAAAATCTTTGTTTTTCAAAATGTATGTTCTACCATACTGTTAGTTGTTTTTCATTTGAAAGATTTCTTAAAGTATCAAAAGTTTGTATGGGATAAAGTTTATTTAGTATGCCACAGTCTTTCATCAGTGGCAATATTGGTTGCTAAATTTTTCAGATTATGCTGCAGACAGCACTGCAACTTCAAAATATGGAGTTCATGGTCTGTTACAGGAAATAATTTCCTGGTTTCCGACTAACATTTAAAACAAAATCTGCTCTTAATTCTGAAAAAAATTGATATAACTACTGTTTAGAAAAAGAAAATCTGGAACTTTGTGTTTGATTTAGTTATAGTTTGTATATGAAGTGCATTTGAAAAGTAGACTCTAAAAATGGAACTGAATATGTTGGAAATACAAACAGCCCAATTTACTACTTCCATTGTTTATCTTTCAGTTCTTACTTTGTCTGTCCCTAACCCTATATGTATATATATATAATGTAATTAGGATTTCATTGGTGTGCATGCTGTTGTTGATACTTGAAAGGATTACACTGTTAATTTAGTCTAGCAGCAAAACAGCTGAAGGAATCAATTGAAATAAGCAACAATGCAACTGATGTAATTAAATGTCTAGCCTCAGTAATTTGTTATAGGTGCACGAAGAAACATGTCTATAAATAATTGGTTCACTAGTATTAAGGTTGCTAATTACTTCCTATGAATGAAGTGTTACCGTTGTTGTGGACTATCAGAAACAGCAGCACACACATTCTCCTAAATTTGTCACAGATAAATCTGGAGAGAGAGGCTCATCTCTGTTTGATTGTGAAGGAAATGTTACATTATGTTTGTATGAGTCAAATGGAATAAAGTTGTGCTACCCCCATTTATAATGGTATCATTAATGCATCCTTAATGCGTAACATTCCATTAAGCGTGAAGCCTGTGAAGCCCCTAGCTTTATTTAAATGTTGTAGTTTATGAAAGAATGCACCTATGTAATTGCCTGACTAGAACATTTAACGTTACACCTTACTCGAATGCTGTAGTGAACTTTAACTGTTTATTATTGTAGCTTCAAGAATGACATTTCAGCAGTTACATATTGTACAGGTATAGCGGGTCCTTTAGCGCCTACTCTTGTTACATGTTGATGAGATGTTTTTCTTCGTTAGTAAGTTGTGGAAAATTGCTTTGTCAGTGGAAGGAGCTATTAGTACTTTTTCATGAATACCAGTAGAAGGTATGATCTACATAGAAGATGTATTCATCTACTTTGTGATGACGATGCCTTACTGATGGATGACAACTTGTACGAATCAGATGATTCTGATTTTCAAGATAAAGTAGAAACAGTATCATTGGATTCAGAAACTGATCATGAAGAAGAAGAGGAAGAGAATGAAAGCAGCCTGCGTGATGACATGTATTTTATAGATAATATTTTGCTTATCAAATATTATTATTATCATTATCATCTTCATTACCAGTTTTATTATTATTTGTAATGCATTCTATTACCAAAATAGAATGAGAGAGCAAGCAATCTGTTAAAAAGTCTGTCTTTAAATCTGTTGTAAGGTTTAAATTGTAAGGAATTAAATTGGTTGTTAAGGTATTATATAGCTTTATACCCAATACTTGAAATCTATTCTGCAATTTGGATAATCTGTGATGTGGCATATGAATTAAATTGTTATTCCTGGTATTATAACTATGTACATCCTGTCTATATTGATGGGTAGATAAATTTTCCCTTATATAAGTGAGGACAGTATAAATATACAAGATTAGTACAGTCATTATTCTCAATTTAATGAAAAGTGGCTTGCAGTGTGCCACCTTGTCTGACTCTGTTATGATACAGATAATTAATTAATATTGCAACCACAAAAAAAACTCTGGTGTTATATTCACATAACTTTCTCTGCTACCTTTATTTGTTAGTGGGTATGGAAACTATCCTTATGACAGCTTATTTTCCTGTCTACATTTTAATCAAGATAAATTTTTTCAGAAATAGCTATGCATTTTGTTATAGATATAAAGTCAAATGTTTAAGAATTAGACTATATGCTGGCCTTACTCTTTGTATAGAATCATGAGAAGAAACTGAAAATCATCAACACTTGAAAAGCGAAGTAATCTTGAAATGGCTCTACTGCAAAACTCTAGCGCTTCATTAGAATGGAATTCTGGAAATGAACATTTGAAGACTACCTAATTGCAACCAGCAACCACTGTGCTCATGATAAAGTTATCACTGCCTTGTAACTTGATTCCACTGAGTCAGCGTGCCTTCTGGGTACATTTAAGATTACTGAAGCAGATGTAGGAAATATGTGCTCAATATTAAAAGTATTGAGGAATTCTTCAAGCACCAGGATAATGAAATATACTACTTGCAAATTTTTCTGCATAGTATCGGAGAGGAAGGCAAGATATTTGAACACTTTCTCACTGAATGCTGTCATCTAATCACACTACAATTTTGTGAATTAAGAGCAAATTTTAGGAAATACTTTGGTACCAGACTTCTTGTCCTATTATGTATACCCATTCTCACTAAAACTGCAAATTGATGCTATTAACAACAAAAAGTTCCACAAATCGTTTCAGTTTTCTCACAAATATAGCATTTGTGCAAAAAGCATTAAAACAGAGAGTGGTTTGTTCCAGCGCTGCAGATCAAAACTGTTTGTGGTAGCAGACAACCACCAATTTATGGAAAATTCTGCACTAAGTGTGATCTAAAAACCCATTTTACAGTTTCTTGTAGGGTTAAACATATAAACATGAGTTCTGCTTGTACATTTCACTAGGTGCTACTTGAAGCATGGTTCATCACGTAGCTTGCATTTGCAGTTCTCCTTGGGGTAGTGGTATGCTGCATTCTAGCATATCTTCCTGTGAAAACTATATGCAGTGAAGTGTGCATACTGGTAGTGAAGTTGGAAGTTTGGACCCTTCCACACATTCATTTTCATTGCTCCTGTTCCCATTATATCCCTCAGGATTTATTGGATTTGTTTTTTTTTTTTTCTCTCTCTCTTTGATGTCATCTTCATATCCCTAGGTTTCTGGTAGGTTGAAACAGAGTCTGATGTTCTCAATGAAATATGATTCTCATGCTAATTAAGTAGGATTATCTGTATCTTGTGTACTTAGAGAGTGATAAAGTTCTCTTGAGTTATCTGGCTAAGATTTTCTCCAATTTTTTTAGTATTTTACTGTTAGATGATTCCATATCATCTGAATTTCTTATGTGGCCGCTGGTGCAACCTTGAGTTGGAACAGTGACATTGCATCTGGTAGGGACAGTCTCTGTAGTTTGGAGATGTTCCTGTGGTCTGCAGTGTCACTCCCAGATATTTAAAACTGGAGACGGTTTCTAAGGAGGACTTGCTGCCCATGAATTGTCCCTCCTTTCCTGAACATACTGATTTTGTCTTGGAGCTATTTAATCCCATGGAGTTCTCTAACACCCAGTATCTCATGTTCTCAAGAGCTTCTTGCAGATCTTCAGGGTTCTTGGAGAGAATGACCATGTCATCTGCATATGTGAGTAGCTTTACATTTCTTTAACTCATAGCTTGATCAATGTCTAACATCATTATGTTAAATAGGACTGGGTTTATCAAGAAGTAATGAACACAGGACATATTGTTTAGCACCTTCTTTCTATAGTCACTTGGTGAAGTGTCAAGCACAGGACTTGTCTTCACTCCTCTTGTATCTACAAGTCAATCACTAAAGTGTCAGTATGGATTTACCTTTTAGCTTCTTCATTGATGTGTCAAAATAGGACTCACATCTCTCTCTCACTCTCTTTCTCTGTCTCTCAGTATACAGAACAATGAACAGCATGCAGCACTGAAACTCACAATAAGTTGAACTTTGATGTTGACTGCTCTTCTTTTTAACCTTGCATATTACCCAGAAAGTTTGGTATAAGGGGAGGGAAGAAATTTATCTAGAAATTTAGCCTTGCATCCTGGTTAATATTCAGGCAGGAGTGCCCCATTCTCTCTTCAACCAGTCATATGCCAACCAGCATTGAAGAAGGCTTCTGATAGTTATGGTAGGGAGGTTGGTGGCGAGAGCTCCAGCACATAGTTTCCTCTTCAGAATACATTGCTCCGAATGGTCTTCATAGCAAGTGCAATCAAGGTATGTCCCATCAGCTTCCCTTCATATTTGCACTGGATATACATATCACGTTCTTGATCCAGATGATAACTTTATACAGACTGCTCCAGAATATTGCAAATTCATTGACTTCTATTTACTCCTTGTAGTACAATAAAACCACAAGAATTCACCTCTATGTAATCCAGCACTATTATTTTCTAAGCTGATAAGTTCATTTCTGCCATTTCAGAAGTACCATTGTCATTAGTATGATAAAAATATAAATGTTCAACTGTGGTCAATTTAATAGGTGTTTAACCATAGCAATGAAAACTGATTCTGCTCCACAGTGTATACTACTGCTAGTTTCACATTACGTCATGCATATTACAAAAACATCATAAACTGTGAAATTTAAATTGTAGATTACTGAGCTTAACTTACTTTTTGAGAAGAAGGCATTAAGTGGACTAATACACACTCGAGTTGAAGCAGGCAATTCACCAAGCTCACTGTCCTTATGAAGCTCAGTGGAGAGACGACTAGCTTGCACAGAGACTAGGTTGCCACCCACACCATTGATCACTGGTTGGTAGACTGCCATATCCTTATTGCTTGCCATTTTATTATCTAAGATGAGACCACCAAGCCTGCAGAAAGATGGGAGCTGACGATTAGCACAATATCACGTCACCAAATCTAAGCCCTATGTACATGTTAAATTAGACTTTTCTGTTTATTATAACATTTTCTTTACATCTTTACTTTGAGAAGTAACAACATATATCAAGCTTTGATTTTGAATAATCAGCCTTAAGCAGTCAAATTTACCATTACTGATCCAAGATTAGAAATGGACCTGGTGATAACACTGGTAAAGATGATGAAGATAAACACAGAAATAAAAGCTAAGTTGAAATTAAACACAGGACAATAATTAAAATGGAACTCAAGTTAATCTACATCAGTACTGAAAGAGATTTAAAATCTGAATCTCCATTATATGATAACCCTTCTGTCAATACTATATATTTTTATTTCTCTTAAAAAATCTAAATCCAATTTCTAGTAATGCTGAACATAAGGTGAATTAAGTTAATTGGGAGTCGATTAATAACACAAAACAACACTCACTTTTGTGTTATTAATCGACTCCCAATTAACTTAATTTATACAACAACACTGTTTTCAACACTTCCATGAAAGGATTTATAAGGTGAATTGCTTAAAAGAAGGAAACACAGAATCACTGTTGACAAAATTTAAGATTTTGTTAATGTTGGAATTTGTTATTAAAACTTTTTTCATTTTTCCATGAATAGCACATTTGGTAAAGATGTCTTCTGCTTTTTCTAATTATAACTTATGTCGATTTCTTCTCTTCCTTGGTGTTTACAATGCCTTTTTCTTGTAGTTGTTTATGTGCATATGAAATATTCCACTCAGAAACAGTGGCATACTGCACAAAGTTTATCAGTATTATGACATTCCCAGCTTCCACTGTCACTTCACTAAGTTCTCATAATCACTTCACTAATGTGATCTAGTTCCATTGCCCTGTCACTTCACTATTCTTCACAATATACCAGTGAATTGAAAATCACATGAAGCAGCCTCTTCTTCAGCAGTTCACTTGCTGAGGAGATGAACACAAGATGCTTATAATCTCTTACAGTTAGAGCACTCATCATACATCACCACTGCTGTTATAAAGGCAATCGTAGAATTGCTCATGATGTTGCATCAGAAACAGATTCACCAACTTACTAATTGGCTCTTTTGCTGGAACTTTCTACAAAGTTCTAACATATTCGAGAGATGGGGAGAAGGGAAACCACAAGAAAATTCTGGTTATCTCTTGATACCTTTACTGGTATTCATGTGGGCAAAAGCATTATCTTTCCATACCTCTTCAACCAGTCTAGTTGTCACTATCATCCAAGTAGGATGACCAGTTTTTTTTTTTTTTTTTTTTTTTAAGGAAAATGAAGGAAATACTTATATCCTTGACAAAAAATAAGGGAAATTAGAAGCATGACAAATATTCACCAAAAATTCATTGCAGTATTTGTAAACAATAACTATTTATTTACACATTACAAATACACATATTTTGCAACAGATTTCGCCTCAGTCAGTAGTTTTATATCAATTTTAGCAAATTCAAAGAATTCATTGCATGAATAAGGAAAGTTTATAGCAACTTGCAATTCAAATTTGATTAGGTTTGTATTATTTTTATTCCTTATATCTGTCTACTTGTTATTCATAAGAGAAGATACTCTCTCTGTGTGTGAGCATTACTTCCTGGTATATCAGCTTACCCAAGTTTCCAAAATTCACATTATTTGATTTCAAACTGGTGAAAACTTTTATCCAATTCTGGCTAACACTACCCTCTAAAGAGACAGCGCCTTTAATTGCATCGTTAGAACTACAAAATTCCTCGTATAATTCATCTTCATTCATTCAATCCAGCTTGACACATTCCAAAACTTAATGCATACCATTGAATATTAATTCCCTATTCAGACATAATGGAATTAAACTATCATCAAATTTGTTAAAAAAAAGTAAGAATATAAAGAATCATAGAATTCAATGAAATTTTTCTCACTAGTAGATCTCAAATTTGAATCAAGAACAGTGGCTAACAGTTTACAAGTACCACTACCGAAAAATCTATCTTCCTTTCTCTAACTTTACTAATTAATGACTGTACAGCTTCAAGAGATTCCATAATACTAAAATTGAATTCTCCAAATACTTTGCTGTTTAAATTAAAACATTTCCAATATTCACAAAGAAACTAATATAAGCCTGAACAACTATTTCTCCTTCTGTATTTTCATTGCAAAATTACTTTTTCAAAACTTTAGGACAGCCTGAATCATGTATGCTTCTAAAATAGCTTTTTATAGGCTCCCAATTTTTGAAAAGCCTTTCTACAGCTGATGGGAGCGATAACCATGTAGTATTTACATGTCACAAGATTTCAGCCCATTCAACATTAACAAATTCAAAAAATGAGTTTAACATTTCCCCTATTCCCCATTTTCAACCTCTCTCCAACTAGCATCTGTTGTCTGCTCTCCTCTCTCTGGTGGTGGAACTATGAACATCTTTGTTAAATTATCTACTAGTGAGATTTCAAAGTACATTATGGGGTCCTTATTTTTCCATATGAATATGTTCTCCTATGTTGTTAGTTTATTTTGGTTTCTCACTCCTTTTGAATTTGGATCAATGTCATGATTTTCGTTCCAAAAATGAAATGCTGCTGCTGACTTTTCTTCTTGTTCCAATCTGCTGCAAGAGTATGACTTCACCTTTGAACATCATAGAGGGAAGAGCCATGCCAACGCAGACGCCATGTCCTGAAGACCCTGCCCAGAAGAGTGCGGCCATTGAACAAGACTGGAAGAGAAGGAAGGTGCCGTATCTGTCAGAGTGGTTGTAGCATTGCCTGCGGACTGATGGGATAACGCAGGCCTGAGGAGGGAGCAGCTAGCAGACGCCAACTTGGGGCCACTCTTGAGAGAAGTGGAGGCAGCGACAAGACCAACCTGGGAGGAAATTGCACCCAGAAGTGCTTCATACAAGTCGTACTGGACCCAATGGGACTCACTGAGGGCTAAAAAGGGCATGGTGTTCCGGGTATGGGAATCACCCAATGGAAATACGCAGAGTGAACAGTTGGTACTTCCCCGGAGTAAGATCCCGGAAATCTTGAAGAAGTGCACGCAGGTGCTTCAGGAGGACACCTGGGAGCAAACCGAACAATCGTCAAACTCCAATAACGCTACTACTGGCTGAGGCTCCGAGCAGACGCTGAGAGATGGTGCCGTCAATGTCACGTGTGTGCGGCAAGACGCGGCCCCCAGCCTAGGAGCCGGGGTGGCATGTAGCAATACAATGTCGGTGCGCCTTTCGAACGCATTGCTATCGATATAGCTGGACCATTACCAGTGTCCGACCGAGGCAACAAGTACCTGATGGTGGCCGTGGACTACTTCACCAATTGGCCGGAGGTGTATGCCATCCCGAACCATGAGGTGAAGACAATTACCGACTGCCTCTTGGAGCAACTGTTCTGCCGTTTTGGGATGCAGTTAGAGTTCCACAGCGACCAGGGCACCTATTTTGAGTACCAGCTGATGAAGGAGGCACTGGAAAGACTCGGGGTGAACAAGATCCGCACAACACTTCTACATCTACAGTCGGACGGTATGGTCAAGAGATACTTCAAGACCTCAGAAGAACAGCTGAGGAAGGTCGTGACCAGACATCAGCGAGACTGGGACGTCAAGGTACAACTGTTCTTGCTGGTTTACAGCTCGTCAACACACGATATCACCGGGTTTACGCCAGCAAGCTTAATGTTCGGCTGAGAGCTACGCCTCCCTTGTAACCTGGCCTTTGGGAGCCCCCGAAAGTGAAGCAGCCAACAACCGAGTATGTGGAGAACCTCGGAGACCATCTCCACAACATGCATGAGATGGCTCGTCAGAACATCCAGATGGCGAGCGACCGCTTGAAGACCCGGTACGATAGGCAAGCCAACAGCCAAGGGTCCCAGCAACGTGACCTGGTCTGGTTGTACCACCCTACCCGGTCCACGGGACGCTATCCAAAATTTCAACAATCGTGGCAAGGACCGTCTCGGGTAGTAAAGAGTACGACGTGGTCTACCGCATCCAGAAGGTGCCCCTGGCCTGTTACAATGGTGCTGTTCGGGACGACTAGCCTTGAGGAGGGAGCAGTGTCACTGAGGGGATAATTGCGCATCTGGCGCAAGCCGCAGCCGGGCACATGGCCAGGAGAGCTGGATACTTGCCAAGAGAAAGAAAGAGACAGAGAGGCTCTGGAATTTTCTGTCTTTCTCTTGCCGCTGGGAATGTTATTGAAAGGTCTGCGACTTTCTAGAAACAGTGGCTGTGGGTATAAAAAGCTGCAAGGTGTTAGAGCAGCAGCTGTGTTTTTGCGGAGAAGCAGTTGCTAGTGCTGTGATGGTTATTGCGACAGTGGACTTTTGAAGTGTATCCAGTGATTTCTTTCATTTGTTTATTTGTGGCGGAGCACCAAGTCGACCTCAAAGACAGCTGATTGTCAATTTCACATAATTTTACTGCAATAAAGAGTGTTCTAAATTTCTACAAACTAGACTTTTAGTTCTATGTAACCCTCGCACTCACAGTAATAATATCAGTATTTCAGCATTTATTTGTGATTGCTCCTTAGCACAGTGGAGGGGTAGCTGCTTACCAAATAGGAGGCCTGGGTTCAATACTCAGTACTGGTGTAGGGATTTTCTCTCACTAGGAGATTTATTTTGGGGTGAACTCAGCCTTCTGAGGGCCCTGCAGATCAACTGAGGGCCACTTCATGGAAAACTAGTGGCTCTTGGTTGTGAAAACCGCATTTACTGGCCAGGAGGGACTCAGGCCACTAACTACAATTCACCCTCCAAAACTGCACTCTGCTCATGATGAGGGTGGGTGGTAGGCCTTGGGCCGAGTTGAGTTTAGTTTTAATATTTAGCTATGGCCTAACTAGGCTTTCAGAAATAAGCTGATACGACACATGTTGCCTCTTTTTCAGTAGATGTTTGAGGGCTGTTCAATAAAGAATGATCATAAATTTTTTACGGTCATAATTTTTCGCACTAAAATTCAATTTTATTATATTCTGTTAGATTAATGTGAAACAAACACGCCGTAGTAGTTTCGTTGTTGGTACTCCTGGTTCCCACCTGTGAGAACCAGGAATGTTCAGACATGTTCAGTATCGCCTACCACTGCAATGGAAGTAACACGCGAGGAAGAATATGTGGCTTTGAAATTCTGCTTTCGTCTCAACAAATCTTCAGTTGAGACTTATACAATGTTACAGGAGGCCTATGGAGAGTCTGTTCTTCCCTACAGCACAGCTCGAAGGTGCCTTAAAATGTTTAAAGAGGGGAGACAATCCATTGCAAAGGAAGGTGGACCCCATGCTCCAGTTACTGCTCTTACGGAAGAAAACATCAGCACTGCTGCTGCCTTTGTGAGAGAGGATCGACAAATTACCTTAAGATCACTTTCTGAAATACGGAACATTTCACTGGGTGCCACCCACACGTTGGTGACAGAAACATTACACATGAGACGTGTTTTTGCGCGATGGGTTCCAAGACTGTTGATTCCCGAACAAAAGGACATTCACATGCAGGTCTTCATGCATTTAAAGTTGATGTTAGAGGAATCTCTGGAGTTTCTTTCAAACGTAATCACTGCTGATGAAACTTGACTATATCTTTTTGATCCTGAGAGCAAACAGCAAAGCTCAGTGTGGAAATCTCCTTCATCACCAACCCCCAAAAAAGCAAGAGTGCTTGCTTCTGCTGGGAAAGTTATGGTTATTTATTCTTTGATATTCATGGAATGGTTTATCAGCATGTTGTACCTGCACACACATCAGTAACTGGACAATACTACAGGGATGTCCTGAAAACTTTACAAGTCCATATCAGGCGCAAAGGACCACATTTCCGTGAAGCAGGCTGGATGCTGCACCAGATAATGTACGGCCACATATTGCCAATGTTGTTGCTGAATATCTTGCAAAAATCAACGTGAAGTGCATCCCTCACCCTCCCTATAGTCCGGATTTAGCCCCATGTGACTTTTTCTCTATTCCCTAACTTGAAGAAATGCCTTCGTGGGAGGCATTATCCATCATCAGAAGCAGTGGTGAAGGCTGCAGAGGCGATTTTGAAGGATCTCTCAAAAAATGGTTTCCAGCATGTCTTTGAAGACTGCCAGAAATGCTGGGACAAGTGTATCGCATTCAGGGGAGACTATTTTGAGAAGGACCATCAAAATTATGAGGATGCGTAGAGGTACATTGTCAAATAAAAATTGTGATCATGTTTATTGAACAGCCCTCGTACTTTTACATTGTATCATGAAATATTGATTTTGAAGGCAGTCTTGGTTTCTAATTATATACATAAAGTTTTTTCTGCTAAATTAACACCTATGTGTGGAACATCAAGATATTAATCTTTTTTACTTTTTTTATGCACCTTTACCTCACTAGTTAATGGCAACATCTAATGTCTTTTCCAAAAAGCAGCACCACAATTATATTTGCAGATTCTTTTATTTTGAAATCCATGTTGCTGTTACTTTTAATATAAATGAAGATTTATAATGAATATCTTAATGTTAAATATCAAGAACTGAAACTGTGGTGTAATGTGATTCACACTTACAAAAATCAAGTCAGTAAATAGCAAGTATTTGCATATACACTAAACTCTTGCTAATCCAACCCTCAGTGGTCCAACCTCTCAATAATCCGGTCCACATTTGGCCCCTTGTAGCTCGCATAATGTTAAAAGCAAAATGACATGCAACAATGTGTTAACAATTTTATTTTTATTGTATGCTTTTGTTGCTTGTGTTATTGAATTTGTGGCTTTTTTTAGAGTTCAATGCATGCAATAGCTTCTAAAGGATACAGGTTATGCTAGACCAAAAACACAAAAGTCGAAATTTTGAATAAGCTGTAAAGCAGTTGCATAATAAAGCATACTGCCATCATGTATCATCATTGCAGAAACTAAAAATTTGGGATATGTCTCATAGTGAGTGATGTATGTGCACACCAAATGTATAAGTTGTGTATACAAATTAATGTATCCTTGAATTAATAAAGTACAATGCATAGTCAAACATTATCAAATCAGTAATCCGGCATTTCCACTAATCTGGCACCCATGTCTGCAGGGAAAGACCGGATTAGTGAGACTTTAGGTAATTGATATCTAATATATTTGAAAATATTATTATAAGTGTAATACTTAAATGATAATAAAAGTGAAGGTTAAAATAGATTGAAACAGAAGTTATACTTACGTGCTTATTAGCATTGCAATAATGACTGGTACCCAACCAGTATACAGGACGGTTTTTGTGTATTTATTTTTTTTGGCAATCCACACCCAGAATGGTACCACAAAGACGTAGCAACCAATAATAATCACAGAGATCCAGTAAGAATTTTCTATATGCATTCAGAAAAAGAGAACAATTCTTAGTAAGACATAAATACATTTAAAAGAAGAGTTGTTAAGAAAGTTCTTAGCCTGAGCAATAAAATACAAGACTTATAACCTTGCTTTTATTCAACATAGTTGCCTTGTGACGCTATACACTTGCACCAACTGCACTATTAAAATACTTTCAGTATAACATGATTTGTGTAACTCTGCAAAATAAGAGCCAATGAGACTTTATGATCTGCACAAATGAGATGAAAGTCTGTGCCATGAGCCATTGGAGGATAATAAGTCACTGGGAGCCAAATTTAGTAAATATGGTGGATGTGGCAATGCTTACTATGTACTGAAGCATTCTCTTGGTAAAAAATAAATTTCCTTTTTAACAAATGTGAATGTTTGGCCTCCACAGCATCCTTCAACTGCACCAGGAAAGCTGAATAGTATTCTCTGTCCATTTTTTTGCTAATTATCCCCCTCACCAAAAAAACATAACCAACACCTTTCATTCTGAGGGAATATACTTGGCCCTATTTGGAGTCATTTTACCCCCTTGCACCCTTCCGTGAGGAAGGGGGTTCTGAACCCTTCAGCTGCAGTGGTACGGCATTGCGGATCCCTAGCACTTGTGGTACTTCTGACATAACTAGAAGTATGGCAGATTCGGCAGACCAATTTCTAGGAGGGTGTTCTTACCCCTTCAGCTGCTGTGGTGCGAGTGCTGCAAACCTCTGGCACTCATGGTAGTTCCAATATTACTAGAAGTATGTCGGAACAAACATTCAAGGCCCTTCCGAATGGGAATTGTTCAGATAGGGTTGGACTCAATAGGGTGATCATTCCCGACACCCATGGATATGGGTAGGTCTGGCTGGCCTGGCTGCCCAGACAGGATTGGGATGCCTAAAAAGTACCTAGCACTAGCCTGCAGAGCTAGTAGCATGGTGAGCTTGAACACAAGTGGCCCCATCAAGGTTGTTTGGTAGTCTTCCCTTTGAGGTTGAAGTGTGTAAGTGGCATATACACTTCTACTTGAAAGAGGGGGGCCTTTTTTAAGTAATAAGATATTGCCCTAATGAAAAACCTCATGGAAACAACAGTTTCCTGGTCTAGAGGTGGTAGCCCTCGCTCTCAAACAACTCCCCCCTTGCACCAATATTTTGAACTGTTGCTTTATTTGTGGTATATGGTGGTGAATCCATATGTCACTATTAGTGACAAAATGCTTCAAAAAGTTGCATTTAAACATGTCTAAACATTCATCTATGATGCTCATTTATATGTATGTTTGGTCAGTAGTTAACAAATGTGGCAACCATCATGCTATGAACTTTTTCAAGTGTAAATGCTGATGAAAATTTGGGCAATGTCAACAATCTTACATAACTTAATTTGATATGTAAGATAACCAATTCCGTTTTTTTCAGTTTGTATTAAGCCTTTTATTATGAATTATTTAATTGCAGTTGAACATTTTACTTTATGATGCAGAGGTTTTCACAGTCAGTATCTTATATGTGCAGTAGGGGAGAACTCCCAGTGACCATGAACCTATAGCCTGGAAGATATTTTTAGTAGGTATATTTGATTTTATGCATTTTCAGAAGATATTTATTTTTATTTTGTAGCGTTAACCAGGCAAACAATTCATTAAATTGCACACATTCAAGTTGCATGTTACACATTCTAATGCAACAGTGTCAGTCATGGTCCTCAGGGGCAGTGCTCCACAGTTGGCCACCCGCTGTGCATGGCACATAGCAGGTCAATATGTTAGAAACAAATTCAGTGCAGGTATTTGCATGAATGTACACACAGCAATGGCTGCATCATAGGGTGCAGTTATTCTGCTACCTGTAGGTATTTTAAATCCAAATAGGAAAAATAATTTTTATGTAAAGTTGTCGACAGTAGTATACGGTGTCTAATTTTCAATCAGTACGTTATGCTAAAGAAATAAAATATTATGAACCAGCAGCATACAGCCATTCCTTTCTTGGAAGTGTTGAAAACAGTGTTGCTATGATAAATTAAATTTAAAGGGAGTCGATTAATGACACTAAACAACACTTACTTTTAAATTTTTCCGGAACATGTTTCAGAGACTTTGCCTCTATCCTCAGCCGGCCTTCGACGGGTTCTTATTGGTGTAGTTGACGACATTTTGTCACAGGTCTCCTCTGGTGGCAGTTCAAGGAACTTGCTGAACAAATCTTTTAGTTCAGTATCCATAATGTGTTCTATAAGTTCAGAGATGTTTTTGATGCTTAGGCTGTCAAATTTTGGAAATGAGTTGAATTTGCTTATTAGCCACTTTGCAAGTTTTTATGTTGGTGAATTTATACTGCTAACTATAGGTCTCATTGTTATGGATGGTTTGTGTATTTTGGGTAAGCCATAAAGTCTAGGTAAGGTTGGGTTATCCGGTTTAACTGTATATTTGGTATTATGCTTGATTTTGCTATTTTTTTTTCAATACATTGCATACAGTCATTTGAAAAAACAATAGCAAAATCAAGCATAATACCAAACAAATATACAGTTAAACCGGATAACCCAACCTTACCTAGACTTTATGGCTTACCCAAAATACACAAACCATCCATAACAATGAGACCTATAGTTAGCAGTATAAATTCACCAACATACAAACTTGCAAAGTGGCTAATAAACAAATTCAACTCATTTCCAAAATTTGACAGCTTAAACATCAAAAACACCTATGAACTTATAGAACACATTAAGGATACTGAACTAAAAGAAGAGGACAAACTAGTCTCGTTTGATGTTAAATCACTGTTTCCCAGCATACCAGTTAATCAACTCCCACCATTGATAGAAAAATGGCTCAAATTACTTGGAATGGCATCACCTAAAATTTCAGACAACATTGAACTAACCAAATTATGCATAGAACAAAATTTCTTCCAATTTCAAACAAAATATTTCCACCAAACTTCAGGGTATGGGCAACCCCCTATCACCCTTCCTGGCCGATCTGTACATGAGTGTATTAGAAATAAGGATCAACAAAGGTTTCCCTTGAATGTTCAAACTCTGGCAATGATATGTAGATGACACCTTTGCAATAGTACCAAAAAAACACATCAGTGATGCACTAAAACTTTTAAATATCCAAGAAAAAAGCATCAAGTTCACTGTAGAAATAGAAAAAGATGAGTATTTACCATTTTTGGATCTAAAAATAATGAGGAGTAAAAACAGACTAAACTTTGGCATTTACAGAAAACCAACACAGACAGACAACTACATAAAAGCTAATGGCTACAATCCAAGATCCCACAAACAGGCAAACCTCAATAGTTTAGCACACAGACTGATAAACATCCCTCTCACAGCAGAAGAATACAAAACAGAATACATCAAAATAATTGAAATAGCACAAAAAAATAACTTTCGCAAATCATTAGTAGACAAAAAAGTGAACTTAGCAAAAAAGAAGAAGCTACTAAAGGAAACCACAACCCTCTCAGCTACAGAAACTAATATGATTTTCAAAAAATTCACTTACCATCCATGGGCCTATGATCAATTCAAAAAAGTCTTCAAAAAACAAAACATTCGACTAGCACCAGTCACAATTTCTCCTTAAAAAACCTAATTTGCTGAAACATCAAAGATGCCATTCCATCTAACAAAAAATCTGGTATATATCAAATTGAATGCAGTGACTGTAGTCAAATTTATATTGGAAAAACCAAAAGAAATTTAGAAACAAGAGCAAAGGAACACTTTAGAAATATAAAATATAAGCAATTAAAAAATCAGCAATTGCCACACATTTTTGGAAAAAAAAAAAAAAAACACACAACATAAATCCAGAACCAAAACTACTAAAACATACATCAGGAAAACAAGAACTATCCACATGGGAACAAATCTTCATTTCAAAAAATTGGAACAAAGTATTCAATTTTGACATCCCCCAGAAAGATTTGTTCAGCAAGTTCCTTGAACCGCCACCAGAGGAGACCTGTGACAAAATATCATCAACTACACCAATGAGAACCAGTCGATGGCCGGCTGAGGATAGAGGCAAAGTCTCTGAAACATGTTCCGGAAAAATTTAAAAGTAAGTGTTGTTTAGTGTCATTAATCGACTCCCTTTAAATTTAATTTAGCATACAGCCAGCTTAATTTCAAAAGCAATTGCCAAACCCTATTATTAGTTCTGTTTCATGCTATTTCATTTATTTGAAAATAGCTCAAGTAAATATTGCCTTATTTATTTTAATTCCAAAAAGCTTAGAATATCCACTTCAAGGATAACAGGATTTGAAAACTACCTACCATATTACGCTTTCTGTCAATATATTTATATCTGCTCCAAGTTCATGACAAAAGCACTATTATTAAAGCTGTATAATTATGCTTTTTATTCATTTATTTTAATATTTTGCTTTGATATTTTTGCAGCATTAAGAATCTAAAATATAAAATAAGATCTGAAACTTCTCTGGGGACAAATGCATTCAAGATGTGATGACTTGCATTAGTACGAAACAGCCAAACTCACAACTACAGTGCAAGGAACAGTGATAACTATCACATGTATAATATTAGCAGGTGTGTCAGTGAAAAGGACATTAATATCAGTGCCCGCCTCGATAGTGTATATGGTAGCGTGTGTGCCTCACGTTCAAGAGGTCCTGAGTTCGAATCTCGGTTAGGTTGAGTTACCTGGATAAGGTTTTTTCTGGGGTTTTCCCTTATTCTTAAGATGAATGTCAGGTAGCTCTAAGCTCCATGGACCTGAGCATCATTTCACCCATTTCATTCACCGCTCAATATGACTTAACGTTGGAGGGGATCAAATTGTATAATAAACTACCTAGTGAGATTAAAATTTTGACAAATAGCTCAAAACCAAATTTAAAAGAAAATTAAAACAATATTTGTTAAATAAATGTATATACAGCCTAGATGAAATGTAAATTATTTATGTGAAAATTTGGTACTAGCATACATGTAAAATAATTTGTCATATTGTAAAATAATTTTTATAGATATAATGTGTCCAAAGTCACAACTGATAAACTGGACCAATAAAATATCAATGTCATTATCAATGTTCTCGGGCTTCAAGCCAGGTGTAAATATGATTAAACATTGATGTTTCGTCTTTACACCTAGCTTAAAGCCCGAGAACACCTTGAATATAGTGTACAATATGTCCCACTTTTAAAGAAGTATATACACATGAAAGCTGCGAACTCAAGAGCTGTGGTAGGTTTAATACTAATCTCTATAACAAGAGCCAAATCATCATAAAACTATAACAGTATGTCATGTTAATCTATTTGAATAACTACATACAGTAGTTTTCTATTTATGGCTATCACATTGTTCTCTTCATACATAAATTTATATATGTAATATGTATCCTTCTCCCAGTACAGGGCAATTCTGAAAGAAAACTTTTCATATGGTATACGTACTCTAAGGAAGGTTTTAACTGTGGATGCAGCTAAGCTGCAGGTAAACAGACAGGTAAGAGCTGATAATGCTGCCTAGCGATGATGTGTTCTTATGTTGTATTGTGTGTGGAGCACTGTGGCGCAGAGCTGCCCTGAACTGTGTCTAATCTTGACACCACTGCTCTAAGGCATTGCACTTGAAGACTATTCTTCCCATTTGATACTGCAGCACCTTCTCTGTCTGATGCCAAGAACTTTCTGAACAACCCTCATGAAGTCTTCAGTACATGACTAGGCAATAAAACTTAAAATGTTTGATACTCATAAAAATAATAAACAGTGACCCTGCATGACTTTCCAAGGTTTTATCTGACATTTGCCATGTTTTCTTATTATAGGGCATTGCTATTTCTACAGTTTATAAGAAGGATGCAGGTTTGATGAATATTATTAGAGGAATCAATAGAAACTAGAAAATATGCACTCATTAGAAATAAATATTAGTTTTTATATTAATTACCACACATGACATTCATAAAAAATGAAAAAGACGTTAAATATTTGGTATCACGTTCACTTGCTATAATCTTCATTTGTGTAAGGCATTCTTTATTTTCTATTCAAAATAAAATTCACTTTCTGGCATTAGTTAAATTAAGGTTAGAAAAAATGACTGCATAAGAAAACATTACGAAGAAATTATGACATAAAAAGGTAAAAATATATCAAATCTTATTTAAACAATACTTCTACAAATACACACAATCCCTTTCTTACCAATAGGCTGATAAAGTAGCTGTGCAACCCATGATAACAGAGCTAAAGATGTAATATCTCCTAAGCTTGCTGCTATAGGTGTTGCTACATTGTCTGGGTTTATATGAAAGCAACGCGATAGAACAATAACAGCAGAGGTTATAAGTCCTGAAAAGAAAAGCAATTAATGTGTTACATCATACAAGATAATAACAGGAAACAATTCTTTCATGTTAAAATGTTGGTATCAATATTTCAGAGGTTACAAATGATTAACTGTTTAAAAATCAATGTTTATCACCATATGCATTTTATCTTGTTAATTTCATGACAGGAAATGATTCATATATGATTTATTAATAATAAAAACTATACATTTTTCTGTATTACCTAAAACGAGACTGGCAATTGATGAGGTAATCATACTACAGGAACACAGAAGCAGAGAATGGTAAAGACTAAACTCCTGCCAAAGTACAGCTTGCAAGATCACTGCTGTCACTGCAGACATAAATCCTACCACAATTGCCTGGCACTGAAATTAAATAAACACAAACATTAAATTTAAAAGCATTTTAGAACATATAAATATGCAAATCCTAAAATCACCAATATTTTATATTTTTATCTAGGCAGGCATGAAATATGTTTTTAAATTCCAATGCTTAAAAATACCTTTCTCCTTGATTTACAACAAATGTTAACACACAAGACCTTGTGGTTTACTGGGAGAAATGCAAATTCATTGCTGAATTTAATGTTATGTTGGTATTTTTCCACAGTAGCTCAGCTAATTAGAGCAGTGAACTGTAATATGGAGATCTGTGGTTCAAATCCTGGTTATGCCATTGAATTTTTCAGTCTGGTACTACCTTTGTAATTTGTCAGAATATACTTATAGAGATATAGTTGTGCAGCTCACATTGACCTGGCCTACTGACAAAATGTGATACACTCCTTTCATGGAAGTGTTGAAAACAGTGTCGTTGTATAAATTAAATTAATTGGGAGTCAATTAATAACACAAAACAACACTCACTTTTAAATTTTCCCGGAACCGGTTTCTGAGGCCTTCCCTCTATCTTCAGCCGGACATCGGCTTGTTCTCATTGGTGTAGCTGGCAATATTTTGTCATCGGTCTCCTCTGGTGGCGGTTCAAGGAACTTACTGAACAAATCTTTCTGGGGGATGTCGAAATTGAATACTTTGTTCTGATTTATGTTGTGGTTTTTTTCCCAAAAATGCGTGGCAACTGCTGATTTTTCTAATTGTTTGTATTTTATGTTCCTAAAGTGTTCCTTTGCTCTTGTTTCTAAATTTCTTTTGGTTTTTCCAATATAAATTTGACTACAGTCACAGCATTCAATTTGATATATACCAGATTTTTTGTTAGATGGAATGGCATCTTTGATGTTTGAGCAAATTAGGTTTTATAAAACCTAATTTGCTCAAACATCAAAGATGCCATTCCATCTAACAAAAAATCTGGTATATATCAAATTGAATGCTGTGACTGTAGTCAAATTTATATTGGAAAAACCAAAAGAAATTTAGAAACAAGAGCAAAGGAACACTTTAGGAACATAAAATACAAACAATTAGAAAAATCAGCAGTTGCCACGCATTTTTGGGGAAAAAACCACAACATAAATCCAGAACCAAAATTACTAAAACATACAACAGGAAAAGAAGAACTGTCCGCATGGGAACAAATCTTTATTTCAAAAAATAGGAACAAAGTATTCAATTTCGACATCCCCCAGAAAGATTTGTTCAGTAAGTTCCTCGAACCGCCACCAGAGGAGACCGATGACAAAATATTGCCAGCTACACCAATGAGAACAAGTCGATGTCCGGCTGAAGATAGAGGGAAGGCCTCAGAAACCGGTTCCGGGAAAATTTAAAAGTGAGTGTTGTTTTGTGTTATTAATCGACTCCCAATTAATTTAATGTGACACACTCATTTAAATGAATAAGAATGCAGGGCAGTGATTTTGTAATCCAAAGTTAACTGTGTATAAGTATGTGTGATTCGCTTGAACTACAGTGACCGCTTGTTTAGTTACGTCACTAGTGGTGAATGACCCACTCAACGTTATGTTTCATTAGCTGTGAATGTCAAGTGTCAGTTCCTGCCTTCTAATCATGCTGTAAGGGCCAGTTTCTTCATTGTGGATCTCAACATTGAACGGTTATTCAAAAATATGTGTAATATGTGAATTACTTTAATCTAATTGTTACTGATGTGTGTTTGGAGGAATTTAGTAACAGTGACGTCAAAATTAATATAAAAGTTATTTGTGGTTGGTTTATTGACACTCGTCACTTACTTTTTCATATATTTATGAGAGACTAGTTTCAAAGGCCCTGGCCTCCATTTTCAATCTCTTTCCAACTGGCATCAAAAACAAAAGATGAAATTCCTTCAGGTAACAAATCTGGAATATACCAAATAAATTGTAAGAATTGTGAAAAATGCTACATAGGTCAAACAAAAAGAAATTTAAAAACCAGAGTCAAAGAACACTTTAGAAACATCAGATTGAAACAAGAAGACAAGTCAGCAGTAGCATTTCATTTTTGGAATGAAAACCATGACATTGATCCAAATCCAAAATTATTAAAAGGAGTGATAAATCAAAATAGATTGACAACATGGGAGAACATATTCATCCGGAAAAATAAGGATCGCGTAATGAACTTTGAAATCCCGCCAGTAGATAATTTGACAAAAAAGTTCATAGTTCCACCACCAGAGAGAGCAGACAACAACAGATGCCAGTTGGAAAGAGATTGAAAATGGAGGCCAGGGCCTTTGAAACTAGTCTCTCATAAATATATGAAAAAGTAAGTGACGAGTGTCAATAAACCAACCACAAATAATTTTTATACTAATTGTTACTATTCTTGCTTTGTTATTCGTTCACAACTATGCCATCAAAAATTTAAGCTTGAACAAAGTGTGTTCATGGACAATACATACATAAAACTAAATCATGTACACAGTGTGTAGAAAATTTCAGGGACTTTTTGGTATTATAATTCCAAATAGAGATACTCTTAGATATCTGGTTAATTAGTTTAGGACAATGGAAATACTTAAAGCTAAATCTAAGAAGCAAAAAGGATATGTTCTAATGAAGAATAAAGTTGACAAAATTGGTACATCAAATGAACATTATCCTAAGAACCCTCTAAGATATGTTGCACAGTAAGTTTATGTTTCAAAAACCTCATTTATAGAGCTGCTAAACTTTTAAAATTAAAAGCTACAGAATGACTATTATTCATGAATCACAACTTTGTGATGATGAGGAATGCCAGAAATATCACAGTGCAGAAAGATACTGCCTTCAACACTACTTTAACATGGTCACTACTCATTATACCCATGATACGAAAAAGCAGGGGCGGTTTGCCATAAGGGCATGAAGGCGTGCACTACCTAAAAAATCTTGCAGAATTAAATGAACCATGGCCTTGCGCCTATTAAGAACAGTTTATTTTTAAAATATGACAAAGCTTCATACAGTGGTAAAAGGGATGTCTTCATACCTACAGCATATGGCTTGGCCTGCTGCATTTCCACGTAAAGGAAGGCATGCAGTTTTGAAGGTGGTGAGGGAGTGGAGGAAGGATTTGCACTTGTGCTTATCTGACACAATTGTGTTTGCGCCTAGCACAGTCCACAGAGTAGCTTTATATTGCTAAAATGCATGGGTTTCTTATTTTATTGTTCTTTGTGGAGTTAGGAACATAAACAGAGTGTTACAGGTGGCATTATAAAATCCAGTGACTAAAGAATAGTTTGTTGTTGTTGTTGTTGTTGTAATTTACGTTCTCCAACGTTAAGTCATATCGGACGATGAATGAAAGGGGTGAAATGATGCTCAAATGAGCCCAGGGTCCATAGAGCTTAGAGTTACCCAACATTCGACTTTCAGGATAAGGGAAAACCCCAGAAAAACCTTATCCAGGTAACTCACCCTGACCGAGATTCGAACTCGGGACCTTTTGAACGTGGGGCAGACATGCTACCACCACGCTACCGAGGCGGGCTTGCCGACGATGTCCTCCAACATGGCGTTCAGGGACATAGTGTTATTGTCGGCCTTTCCCTCTAGATCATTAAAGCGGTTTGCCAGGTCTTCGACGAGCTCATCATCTTGGCCCATCCGCTGGCCCAGCTCCTTGACGTGATTCCTCACGCTGGCCAACTGTTCCTCAAATGTGGCGGCGAGGGCCTTGTTCGCCACCTTCATTTCCGCGGCCAGACTGTCGTTCGGTGCTCTCATTTCCATGGTTAACGTCGCAGCGAGGGTGTCGTTAGCCATCTTCATTGCTTTCATCTCGGCGGTGAGGTTTTCGTTTGCCGTCTTCATTTCTTCCATTTGCTGTAGAATCTTTTCCAATGCAGCCTCCATGGTGGTACGTCTCACTCCTGACACCGATTGTGACTTTGTGGGTTCGGGAAATTAAAAGTCCAGGTTACAAACACAAAATATTGCTCTTTATTTCTTTCGAAACACGCTTTAGTCAACCTGACAGTTCGCAGAATTACGTCACATACATAATACATCTTTCAAGGTCAATGACCATAACACAGCTTACACAGCTATTCATGCACGCGAGTTCAATTAACAGGTGTCCCCCCTTGATGAGCTGTGGCTTCCTTATTTATAGCTGACTCACTATCCGGAATGTTCTCAAACAATCAAGACGGCGCTAGAAGAAAGACAAACTCTCCAGAAATCCGTCTCCTTCCCCCCACCGTTTCGGCGAGCTTTTATCTCCTCACTGCACTGCCCGTCTGTTTGAACTCGTCGGCTGCGCCATGTCAACAATGCGTTTGCAACAGTATAAATAAGACAAAAGTGTAATTCATGATAAACTGGGCAAATGCAAAATAGAGCATTAATGTGTGTATATGCAGTGATGTGCACGTCAATCTGTGGGAAAAAAGAATTTCATTGGTGAGATGGCAGCTTATTTGGTGAACATTACTTTTGGATTTGGACAAGTTTGAATAATGTTCTAATACCATTCTTTTATGGTATCTTTATTTTACATGCATATTAATATAACAGATTTGGGCAAAGATTGTGTTAAGCTTCTTGTACTTATTTCTGAAGTAGGTATATATTACAACTTGAGAACCACTATTTCCGTGGGTTATAGGGGTAGGGTTTGAAAAAAAAAAAAACTGGTTCTTAAAATTTACAGGTGTAATAATTTATTGTTGTCAATACTTAGCAAGCGAAAACATTTCTGCACCCTCCAAACATTTTGGACATGAGCTGGCACCGCGAAAAAGATATGGTAAATAGTAAAAATCTTACATAAAGAGGAGGCAAAATGTGGATATAAGTTCCGGACCAATGGTGTGTGCAAAAATTTGTTAGGCAATTGCAGGGGAGCCAACACACAATTAATGAACTAGTTGGAGAAATTACAGATGTTGAATTATGCAACAAATCAAGAAGTTAAAAGCCAATAAAGCAAGTGGGATTGATGGTATTCCAGGGGAGTTCTGGAAGGTATGGGCAGTTGAGAGAACTTAAAAAAAAAATAGTAATAAGACTATCTTTTCAACCCTCCACATGATATGGATCCAACTAGTAAATCATCTACAAATAATAACCCTGGGATTTCTTTATTATGAATAACTGGTGAATGGACCTTATTTTTCCAAATTGCCTCTAGAATGTGATCTATAAAAATGTTGAATGGCACAGGACTCAATTTACATCCCTGCCTTACTCCCACCTTACTCTGTATGCAATGAGTTACTTTACTTAATCAAAAAAAACTATTTGTAGTCAGTTTATTGACACTTCGTCACTTAAAATTTTTATATTATCGAGGGACTAGTTTCAGAAGCCATTGCTTCCATCCTATACTTTGCTTCCCTACAATTCAATACAAAATTCATTTTCTTGATATATATTTTGCAGTATTTCAATAAATTTGCAATTTATCCCTTTACTATTATGCCATGTACACCCTTCAAATTTTAATACTTATATATTTATCTACAACTGTTTTGATTATAAAAATATGATCAGTTATTCTCCTTCCTGGCCTAAATCCTACTTAGAATTCTGATAGCTACTTCTCCTTCTCTACCCACTTCTGCAGCCTGTTTGCAGATAGACAGTATAGTTTACAGAGTTGCTTTTATCTACGTTTCCTTTATACAATGATACTACTTATACTTGTCCTCCACTACTTGGGATTCTCTCTTGTTTCCAATATTTTATTAAATAGCCTTATTACTAAATACATAAAATATGAAGCTATTAACAGTGAAGCAAACAAATATATACAAATATAACAATTTGTAACTCAAAACTTCACTTATCTTATACGAAATGATGACACTTTTCTTATAAATTGTTCGGGATCGCGATTTCATAGAAATTCTTCCACATCATCAGCCGGAAACAACAAAACTGTCGTCATCATTACAAACGCGAGATGTTAATATATTCTTGTTAGTACTACCAAAATCTGAAAATAAAAAAAAATTAAAAACAGAATCGAATGCCAGTATTTCAAAATTCACTACGCGATATTTGTTTTTTAAAATAAATATCTCTTCCCAAACCATTAAATCTATTGGGCCATTTAAATGTTTTACTAATTTAACTTCTGTCTGACAATAGAAGAGGCTTCCAGTTTGACATCCTAAAACTACACATTGTCATTGAATGTAATTTTGCTGCTGTTGAAAACTAACTCCCAGGTATGAATATTTTATTTCTATTCTTTTCTTAAATTACAGTAATCATACAATAATTCTTCTTCTCTAATTTAGGACTTTTTAAACTTACACTTAGTGTAAGTTATACTTTATTCCATAAAGTGCTGAATTAAGAAGTGGAGATTTTTTTTTTCACAGAAACGATTAAAAGTGTTTACATATGAACAATTATTAATTGTTAATCAAAGTTTAATTGTTAATAAATATAATATGATTAGAAAATTCATTAAGTTATAAAGGTCATATGTTTGCCTTTTTAGGCCATATTTAAGCTATTTTTAGGTCATAAATGCATGCATATTTTTCAGTATTTAGATCACAGAAATCTGCCCCTTACTCATGAGTATGTAGGTAATGTAGGAGTTTTAGAATGGGAAAGCCTGGTTTATTAGACAGTGTGCTGTGCAGAGTACACATATATATTGTATGCATCAGTCCATAAAATTACCATTCTGTTTAATTCTCTTGCTAGGCTTATTTTATAATAATTATACCAGCTGGTCATGCTGTAAGTCAGTTATATTATAGGAAACATATAGCATCTGAAATTTCTTCTTCCCCTTAAAAATTAAAATGTTATTGCTAATTAAAGGCCACATTATCCTACCTGTACCAACGTTAGATTTCCTACTATCATGCTCCATTGTTCCTTTGGATCATCCATATGTCCCAGATTAGCCTCTGTTGATAATCTAGATGCCAGTGTCATTTCCAAATTACCTTTCAGCCCCAGTAAAGATGGTACTAGAATGATGATTTCAGGAACTTTCCTGAACACTTCCCAATTCTGAAAGAAATTATAATACCATTTAACTATCAAAATGTGAATTCAATAATTATTTACTTATACTTTTCTAATTAGGCTGTTTGATTGTTTCTGCATTAAACATACAGAAACGTTTTAACTGGCAGAACTGCAGAAGCTGATAATAGGTACTTTTGTCATTGAAGTAAATGTTTCATTACTTAAGCAATGTACCTTTGAAAAGCCACCATGCAAATACTGTATACCCACAACAAGAAGGCTAGAGGGGTATGAAGGGCAGAGGAGTTTCAACTGTTTATCTGCTTCGGTTGCGGATCTGTTTACTAGGAAATGAGTGCATGAGACTGCATATGAGTCACCCATGCTGCCAAATGTAACATTTGTTGCAGTAAATGCAGTAATAGGTATTATGTATGGGAGAGTTATGTGACAACACTTGTCTTCTTTCCTTGTCATACTCGGAAAGCAAGCATAAACACTGAGGTGACTGCAAAAGTGATTATGTTACACATTCCTGTAGCTTGCCTTCTTGTCCCGGGCAAACAGTTCACAGACTGTGGACAATCAAGTACTAAAAAATTGCTGATAAGCTATTATTGCTTTACAAATAAATGAAAGTTTTAGCGGTATGTATAGATGGAAACTTGAAATGGTATACACACATACACACACACACACACACACACACACACACACACACACACACACACACACACACACACACACACACACACACACACACACACACACACACACACACACACACACACACACACACACACACACACACACACACACATACATGCATGCACGCATGCACACACATGCATGCACAGATTTTTTGTTGCAAAAACTAAGTAAATGCTATAGATAGAATCAACTTGAAAAGTTCAATGCCATGGCCGGGTGAGTGTAGAAAATGAATTAGGTCAAAGAAACGTAACTACTGAACTTGATTATCAAGTTGTATTGATTCGTGCTTCTTAAGTCGACAGATTTCCATTTTTAAGGCCGGTTTCCAAGAGGAGCTGAACTGAAGGCCAGCATCATTATTAAGCGTGCTCCTCACAGAGGAAATGGTCAAAGCCTCCTTAACTCTCTGCTCTCAGTAACTGTTGCATTTTGCCAAGATGGTCATCTCCTGAAAGTTGGCTCTATGGTCATTATTAAAGTAATGCTCTGCCAGTCCAGACTTCTTAGGTTGCATCACGCCATCACCTGACCTGGCATTTAACTTACTGTAGTCTTTTGTTCAGTGATGCAAGTACACTCACCCGGCTATGGTATTGAATTTTTCAAGTTGACTCTATCTATCCAAAACCTTAGCCTATACACGGCTAGTGTGAAGAAATGATTTATTTCCATCAATTAACTTAAGTAAATGCTGTTTTACAAATAGAAACTGTAACATTATTTTGAGAAAAAGGTGCTTAAAAACATTTTACTGTTCATACTCTCATATTCATCCTTTATATGGCTACATTTGCAAGGTTAATTCACCATGCAGCAGAAATATTTAACATTTTAGATAGGTAATAAGACCTATTGAAGAAAATCAACAGCAAGTAGCTGTAACCCCCTATTCTAAAAAATGAAAATCTTGAAATTGTGGTGATTAAAAGTGTTGTTAAAAGTGAAGCTAATTTCATATTAAATAACTTACTGAATCATGATTTACTGAACTTCACTTACATCAGCTGATTGGCAACTAACCACTATCTTCAATGTCACCTGTGTTATGTACGTCTTGTAATTAGCTCCCTCTCTCAAAATATTTCCTATGTAAATGCATTAGACCACTCACTGAGAGGACGTCAAAATTTAGAATATGTGAAACGTTCTTTACAATAAAAATCTTCTCCCATATTGAAAGTTCAAGTTTCTTTGTTAATGGTTTCAGTAATTTAATTTTCTCTCTGATGTTGTGATTCTTGTTCTAGAGATCATAAGCAACTGCCGATTTTTCTATTTGTTTATATTTCTTGTTGCTTCAATATTCTGTTAATATAGTCTTTAAATTCCTTTTTTTTTTCAATCCAAAACAGAATTTGTCACAATACTCACAATCTATCTTATATATACCTGATTTATGTTTTGGTGCTATTGTGTTTCTTAAAGGATTATTTAACAGCTTCTTGATTGAAAAGTTGTTTTGTGTAGCTAGTTTGAGGTTATAATCCTGAAATATTTGTTCAAACTTAGGAAATGCCCATGGGTAGAATATAAATTTTTTGTAAGATTTGATTGAAGCCTTCAAGGCGTGTGTTATTAACAAAGGCTTCACAAGTGCTCATCCATGGCCTTCTGCAGGATTCAGATGCTGAAGCTTTGTAAATTTTTCATATTTCCAGTTTTTATCTGTGTTTTGAAGAGTAGTAATCTGTTTTAAATTCTTTGTCTATAGTCCTGCTTAATCATTTTTCTGACTGAATTCAGATTAAAACTATTTTTTATGGTGTATTTAATATATATTTAAATGTATCATTATATCGAGATTTAACTGTATTGGAACACCACAGTGAAGCGAAAAATTATTAAATTTTAGATGAGTCGTATTTTTTACACATCTGCTTCACTTTCGTACCTATTTTGAGGACATGTTTCGCAAATCATCGTTTGCATCTACGGCTCTTATGCGACTGAAGCTTGATCCAGCGGTGTGGGTAATTCTGGGGTTGCTGCTGCCATCTGTTGATTTAGTGATGAACTTAAATGTGGGCCACAAAAAAGTTCCAAAAAATATTCAAGAAATACAATATAACATTGGCACCAAAAAACAATTACAACATTAAAAACCTACTTCACAGTAATAATACTGATAAGATAAAACCAGAGGAAAAGTCAGGCATTTACAAGATTAAGTGTAAAGACTGTGAAAAAATGTACATAGGGAGGACAAAAAGAAACATAGGCACTAGAAAGAAAGAACACTTCAGGCACTTAAGATACAAAAATATTGATAAGTCCGCAATAGCAGCTCATTTCTGGTCTGAAAATCATGAAATTGAAGATAGCACAGAATTACTAAAATACGTACAAAAACATAGTGAACTCGTCATATGGGAGAGGATATACATAGAAAAACATAAAAACCAACTAATGAAGTTTGAAATCCCGCCAGAAGAGAATCCCACATTTAAGTTCATCACTAAATCAACAGATGGCAGCAGCAACCCCAGAATTACCCACACCGCTGGATCAAGCTTTAGTCGCATAAGAGCCGTAGATGCAAACGATGATTTGCGAAACATGTCCTCAAAATAGGTACGAAAGTGAAGCAGATGTGTAAAAAATACGACTCATCTAAAATTTAATTATCATTATATTTTTTTGGATCTAGAGCTATGTTTTTAAGTTTATGAATCAAGCTTCTAAGAGCTGCTAATTTATATGAAAGAGGATTGAAACTATTCATTTTAGGTAATTATTTTTTTTTACTACAATAACTACAACTGAGTTTCATGCTTATTTAAAAGTTTAGTCTTCAATGTATATTATCACATTTATTATATTTTACTCTTATGAGTAATTCTATTACTCCTATGAGTAATTCAATTACAACAGCTTTATCACACTGATTTTATAAAAAAACCTAAGTCCAAGGGCTTGGTCCTTTTCACTATTCATACTGTGTTGCTATTTGCTAGCTTACAAAGTACCTCTGTACTTTCATGTGCACATGACTGTCTCATGCTTTAATTTCTTCATTGAAAAATTCTATATTCAAGTCCCTGTGGATATTGTCATTATGTACAAAGCAAGGTGCTTATACTATAACCCTTAGTACCTTATTTTGATATCTGTGAAGGATTTCAACATTCGTTTTCTTGGTGCAATCCCATAGGGGCATGCCATACATCCATACAGGTTTCAGCACTTGTTTATAAATCAACAATTTGTTGTGTTGACTTAGTTCTGAGTAATGTCCCAGTAGCCAATTCAGTTTTATAAATCTTAGATCTAGGTCACTTCTTTTCCTTTTTACATTCAATTTCCAGTTAAGCCTTTGATCTAATACCAGACCTAAATATTTTACCCCTTTTTCGTAGAGAACAGCTTGTCCATTTAGTTCAATGGGTTCTGTTTCTGTTTTCCTGTTTGTGAAGTTTATATGGACTGACTTTGTTTCATTTAATTTTATTCACCATTTTTTTTGTCCAAATACTGACTTTGTTGATTGTTTTTTGAAGTTATTCTGTAGTCTCTTCAGCAATGTCACCCACTGACATTACTGCTATGTTGTCGGCAATAGTCGATATCTCAGTTTCCTCATCTTGTGGGACAAGTGTATACAACATCAGGTATCATGTATACAACAAGTATAATATAGGTCCAAGTACACTCTGTAGCACTCCCACAGGGATATCTTTAAATGTGGAATATTCACTTCCTTGATTAACTCGGAATGTTCTATCTTTGAGATAGGATTGTAAGATTACACTCAATTCTCTAGGTAGATCTCTTTAATTTAAAAAGAAGGCCTTTATGCCACACTTTATCAAAGGCCTGAGATACATCTAAAAAATGTTTGCACACACTTTCTTTTCTTCTAGGGTTCTTTCAATTTATTTCCACAATTCTGTGAACTTGTTGTGTGGCTGAATGTTTGATTTGAAAGCCGAATTGATGTTGTGGAATGAGTTTGCACTCCTTAATAATGGGGTTGAGACATCTTAAAGCAGTTTGTCAAATAATTTCGACATTGTTGGCAGCAAAGAGATTGGTTGATATGATTTTCTGTCATGACGATCTTTCCCAGGCTTGGGTATCTTTATAATATCTGCATTTTTCCACTGCCTAGGGACGTACTTTAATTGAAAGGAAGCATTTATAAGATGTAGCAGTTTCATAAGTGCTTGAGGTAACAATTATTTTAGTATTTGAGCAGTAATCAAATCATATCTAGAAGCTTTTTTGGTGTTTAGGTCTCTTATTATGACTTCTTTTAATTCATTCATTTTAACTTGTTCAATCTTACCAATTCTTTAAGTTGGATAAATTGTAACGTATTCGTCAGCTATCTGTCTAGGAAATGGTTGGAAAATCTGTTGCAAATACTCAGAGAACACTTCTACCTTCTCTTTTTCACTTTTAGCCCAATAATTGTTAGATTTTCTTAAAGGTGGGGCTTGTACTTGAGGTCTTTTCTGCCTTTTTATCATTTTCCATAATGAGTAGTCAGTATCCTTTTGGCAAATAAGTTTTATAGGTGCTTGCTGATGGATTCATTTTTTATTTGGTGAAGTTTTTGCTTGAGGTTGTGGCTTAGACGATTTAGGGTTGTTTTATCCTGTGGCCCTCTGCAAAGTTGCCACTTTTTGCGAGCCTTTCTCTTTTCTGTCACCATTACTCATATGTGGATGGGTAATCATTATCATTCGATTTTTGTTTCCTCATTGATGTGCTGTTCCACGCTGCTTGCTATATATCATGTATGCATCTATCTGCCCGCCTCGGTAGCATGGTGGTAGCATGTCTGCCTCACGTTCAAGAGGTCCCGACTTCGAATCTCGATCAGGGTGAGTTACCTGGATAAGGTTTTTTCTGCGGTTTTCCCTTATCCTAAAAGACGAATGTCAAGTAACTCTAAGCTCTATGGACCCCGGGCTCATTTGAGCATCATTTCACCAATTCTATTCATCATCCGATATGACAATGTTGGAGGGCGTAAATTACAAAAAAAAAAAAATGCACCTATCTCTTTTTCCAGTTATTCAGGAGATTTAAGCGGTACACAATGATTTATTGTGCTCTCCAATTCTGTTCCAATATTTTCCATCTTGTGTTGTTAGTCAATTTGGCTGGAGTTTCTTTTTCGATGATGTAGTGGCTACACATACCCTTTATGATGAAAATGTCTATTAAATCAGGTATTTTATTTGGATTGGAAGGCCAATACGTTGGTTTCTTTGATGAGTGGAATTCGCAGCCGGCCTCCATTCCTGCTTTATACAAGGATTTTCCTTTAGGTGTAGTCAATCTTGAACCCCAATCTTCGCATAGAAGTCCCCATCAATAATACATTTTTTCCCTAATTTAGTAAACAAGTCAGATATTCATTTCTTTGGATATTAAATCGAGGACAATATATGTGATAAATACAGCACAGTAAAAATGGAGCTCTTACTCCTATCTTCATTGTACATATTGTCACGGCTGTTGTGCAGGCCATCTGAGAGTGACCAGCACTACTGACTTGACCCTGGGGTTCACCTGTGTTAATTGGCCCTGTTGTTAAACAATAGCCAGGAAATTCAATAGTCATTGTGCTTAGTGCTGGTGCCTCTGGAAGATTCCTTTTGACTGTCTGGAAGGCTCATCTTTGAGAGCAATCTATCTAGGTTCAGACCTTATATAAAGAGCAAGCAAGTTATATGAGGGAAGCGAGTGACTACCAACATGATGACGGGCATGTTGAGGTCATCATCAGCAACTCATTCCAGATGGATTTTTTTAAAAATTTATTTAACTTCCTCCAGTGTAAGTCATATCTGACAAATATGGGTGAAATGATGCTCATATGAGCCCAGAGTCTATAGAGCTTAGATTTATTTACCTGATATTCATCTTTCGGATAAGGGAAAGACCCGGAAAAAATCTTACCCAGATACTCAACGTGGCCGAGATTACAATTCAGGATCTCTTGAATTAAGATAGATTCGCTACTCCACACCACAAAGGCGGGATTGCAGACGTATGGGGGCATGGGAGGCATTACCGGATGCTGGTGGACATGGATGCAACCGTGGCAGTCATCAGACCTGGCATGACGGCATGGACGACATCTTACCTGTGGAAAAGGAACCCTTGTTGGAGTTGACCTTGAGTCAGAGTTTTGTAAGTCTGTGGGTATCCACCGCGAAAGTGGGTGAGGAGGTGATGCTAGGGCTGGACGCCTTCAATAGCCACGACACAACGGTTGATGTTGGCAGGAGGGTACTGCAACTCTGCACACTCAGGTGATAACTGCAATGATGACCATGGTGACGACCAGTGACTCTGTTGGAGGTTGTAGCAGTACGTGAAAGAAGTGAGATGGTGTGAGAGTTCAACCAGAAAGCCAGCGGTCCAGGAACCTCTACCGGACAGGAAAACACCTTTGATGGATTATGCGTTGCCAAGGTAACAATGCCTTACCGGGAGCAAGTGCCTGTGATGCTACTGAACCTCTCGGACACTGATCCAAACATATAGGCCGACAACGGAACTGGCAAAGTGTGGGCCAGCTGTGAGTGTGATATTTGTGATGGACTCCTGGGTCCAGGTAAGAACTGGGGGCTGGAATATTTTCCAAAGAGGACAGCAACCATCCAATCACAGCTCAACTGGAGAGTGTCAGGCATCTGTTTGGACTTAACCAGTCAGTCTTCAAACAAGAAGGCGGTGATTACAGCTACACCGACGGAGTGCTCCACCAAATCGGCACTGAAGATGCCTGACCCATTTGGCAACCAGCTAAATATGTCCCTGTGGTGAAGCAAGCAGAGATATGGGACATGCTGCAGGACATAAGATCCAGGGGGATCATCAAAGTTACCGATAGACCTGTTGTTCCCCTGTGGTCCTGGTGAAGAAGAACAGCAATGTACACTTCTGCGTGACCACAGGAAGTTGAACGCTGTCACTTGAAATGACTGCTTTCCTTTACCACAGACTGACAATACCCTGAACACACTGTTACTTAGTGGTTCTCTGGTACTCTAGACTTGAAGTCTGGATAGTGGCAAGTGGCTCTAAATTCCAAAGACGAAGAGAAGACCACGTTTTCAACATACTTTGGAAGTTTACGTTTTGGGGTAACCTTTGGTTTCTGCAACGTACTGGCCACCTTGCAGAGTATAATGGAGTCGATGATGAGGGGGATGACTTATAATGCCTGCTGACTATATGCGGAAAATAACATGACCAGCAGCACATTCGTAGTTCATTTGAAAAACCTGAGCAAAGTGCTACAGGGACTACAGACAGCTAACCTTGAACCTTAACACGAAGTGCCAGCCGTTTTCTTCAAGAAGTGTCACTACATGGGCCAAATAGTTCCGGCAACTAGAGTGATCCGTAGAAGGCTAAAGCTTAAGTTTTGGCTTTGCCAGAAGGATTTTTGCAGTTTTCTGGGTCTCTGCAGTTACTGCTGGTTCATCAGGGCTTCTCTAGTATTACAATGTCCCTCAATTGCCTGACTTACATGTGGACGGAAATGGCTGAGAGCGTATACCGCTTAGTCAGCACTCTGCAATTCGCAGTTTTAGGTTTCTCACAACTGGATGGTAATTTCATCGTGGACACTGACGCCAGTGACAGTGGTATTGGGGGTGTACTATTCCAGGTCCAGAACAGACGGGAGCGGGTAATAGCCTACTACAGTAAGATTCTCTAAGAAGGTTGAAAAAACTTACTGCGTTATGTGGCGTGAGCAGCAGACTGCAGTGAAGACGCTGGAATACCTATATGGTCAGCCATTTGATCCTGGGAAGTGATCACTCCGCCCTCACTTGCTACTGAGTTTTAAGCACCTAAAGAGCCAGAAGACCATTGGTTGCAGAGGCTCTAAGAATATAATTTTACATTGGAACATCGGAAGGGAAGGAGCCACTCTATTGCCTTATTGAGAAGACCCTATCTGTAGGAGCGCAGCCAATGCATCGGGATGAAGGAGAGTGTCGCAGTGGTCCCCTGACTTCAGTGGTGTCTGCAGATGGATGAGATAGTGCAAGTGTGAGGAGGCAGCAGCTGATAGATGCCATGTTGGTGCCGCTCCTCAGACAAGTGGAAGCAAGATAGGCAATACTGGAAGGATATCTCACCCAGGAATAGTGAATACCAATCCTACTGGGCCCTGTGGAACCCACTGAAGATCATGGACTGAAGATTGTACAGAATTTGAGTCACATAATTGGAAGACATCAAGAGAAGCAGCTGGTGGTTCCTCAGAGTAAGGTTGTGGAAGTCCTGGAGGCTTTCATGGGTACTTTGTGAGGGCATCTTGGATCCAACCGAATGATCAACAAGTTCTGACTACTACTGTTTGAGGCTGTGGATAGATGTTAACAGGTGCCACCGCCAATGTTATGTTGGGCAAGGTGCAACCCAAACATGTATGTGGGACAAGGTGCAATCCCCAGACTTGGAGCCTGGGTCAGCATAATGTTGGAGCGCCTTTCAAGTGAATTATCAACATTGCTGGACCATTCCCTTTGTCCAACAGGGACAACAAAATTCTGCTTGTGGTTGATCATGATTACTTCATCATATGAATGGAGATGTATGCCATACCAGTCAAGGAGACTAAGTTATTGTGGAGTCTCTTATGGAATAACTGTTCTGCTGCTTTGGAGTATCGCTAAACTATACCATGATCAAGGTAAAAACTTCAAATCAAATCTGATGGGAAAAGTGTTAGAGAAACTCAAATAAGAGAGAGACACACACACACACACACACACACACACACACACACACACACACACACACACACACACACACACACACGCACACACGCACACACGCACGCACGCGCGTACGCACGCACACACGCACGCACACACCTCTCTATATGCAGTAAAATGGCATCGTCAAGCTGTATATCAAGACTTAAAGAACACCTGAGTAAGATTGTCACCAACCACCAGAGGTACTGGGATGACAAGGTGCCACTTTTCCTATTGGCTTATCACTTGTCAACCCATGACACCACCAGGATGACACCAGCTAGTTTGGTCTTTGTCAAGGAGCTGTGTCTTCTATGTAACCTGATGTTTGGGAGTTTCCCTGGGATGGAACACCCAGCAGTCAACTACATGCAGAACCTCATAGACCATCTGCACGATATACATGAGATGGTCTGTCGACACATCCAGTTAAAAGTGACCAGATGAAAACCTGGTACAACCAGCAGGCTATCAGCCAAGGTGTCCAGCAGGGTGATCTGGTATGGCTATATCACCTTAACTAGACTAAGGTGCATTACCTCATGCTTTGGCAACATTGGCAAAGGGCACCCTGGCATCATATGGTGAAGAGGATCAATGACATACTCTATTGTATCCAGAGGCTGTCCCAAGAAAAGATGCTGCTAGTGTACTCAGATGGCTTGACCTACTATGACAGTGCTGATAATGAAAACTATACTTAAGGGAACTGCCCCATCATGACAGCAATGCAGGCCGGGACGGAGCAACGCTACCAATCTGACCCTGCAGTCTATTGTGTGCTAGAATTATATCCCATAGGGGTTCTTTTATATGCCAGTAAATCTACTGCCATGAAGCTGTAACTTTTAAGCAAGTTAAAAACCATTAATATGGACTGGGTTAGTACCCACTATCTTGGATCAGTTGACCTGTGCCTACCAACTGAGCCACTGAGACTGACATTCCTTATTGTGGTAATTTTTCACAAAAGTGAAGTTGTTCTCAAGGTATACCTATAGGACCCTGAAAAAATGAAATCACTTTTCACCTATGTTATTCAAATTGAAGGAAAATGTGTTGGACATAATGCATTTTGATTTGATAATTGTACCCATATATGCAATGAAAAGCTTTTAATGAGGCAGACGCCCCCCCCCCCCCCCAAATAAATGAATTATTATTGTTATTATTAAAGGGAAATATTATCCTGTTTATAAAAATTTAAATTTTAACATTAAACATTTTGATCTAAAGACTTTTCATACTTCATACTATATAATGCCTTTTATGATCTGAATGAGTGCATAAAAACTATTGTTACTGCTAAACCATTAAGTTGTGGAATCCTCCTGGAAGAGGAAGACGTAGTCAACCTAGACTTAAATGGATCCAGAATATTGAAAGAGGAATAAGGGAATTAGGTCTGAAGGAATTAGATTGGGAGGATAGAGAAGAGTGGAGGGAGAAGATAAAAGACTGAACTTTGCACACAGGAAGATGTTTTACATTGTCAACCTGTTAATAAAAATTAAATTGTGTATACTGAAAAGCAATACACACATTAAACACATTCTGATATAGGTTTACAGGGTGTTCATTATACCCATGCATAAGCATAAGCAAGTGGTAAAAATCTGAAGGTTTGAATGTTGAATTACAAGTTATGTATTAATGAAAATTATGAAATTTCTAAGTTCATCAAATTATTTACAGAGTGTAATGAATTTCTGAACCCAGAAGAAAAAGCATTTTTAGAAAAAGGTGTGTGCATGTGCATGTACATATGTGTATGTATGTATGCACAACTCAAAACTGAAAATTGGTTAGATACCAAACCTGGTATTCAAGTTCAGCATCTTCTAGGGATGTGATACTACGATTTTTAAGAAAATACCTCCATTGCAAACTACTCTTTAATTTAACATATTTTTGAACCTTTTTATTCTCTGAAATATGGCTTTAATGATTTTGATTAAAATACCATATTTTTAAAATATTTTCAAAATAAATGAAGTGTATACCTTGAATTTCCTGGGAATAGCCTCTGAAGTCATCTTCATTTCAACTTAATTTTGCATAACTGATGAAGCGTAAGAGATAGATAAAGCCTTACTACTTAAAAAATGTAAATCTTAATAAAGTGTACAATTTATGTCAAATAAATTTGTTGTGGCATCACCGCTTTTGAGGTATCGTTTATTATTGTTTGAATGTTCAAATACTTATACTCTTCACAAAAGGAAAGTTGTTTTCTTTTTCTTTATTTCTCTTTTTGACATCCAAAGAAAATGAAGTTTTAAAGCCCTCACATAGTGAGTCACACTTAAAAGATTTGCCCATCATTGGAAACCTACTGTATACTCCTAATTCTCTTGAACCTACAAGGAAATATGCAGTAAGACAATTTATACAAATGTTTTTTCTTGATTAACATGAAATAGATAGAAGAATAAGCATTTGCAATAATAGCTTGTTGAATGGATAGAGAAAGTCATGTGAATGTAATGTGTCAGATTTTATCAAAATGCATTAAAATGTAAAAGAGATATTTCACCTGAACATAATCCAAATAAATGCCTGCTCCAACCATCCCAAACCCAGCTATAAAGAATGGAATTATTACTTGGCATAAGATACTCAAGTGCGTTTCTTGAGGATTTGGGACTGGATCCACACTTTCAGGATCTTGAGTTTCAAATTCAGGTGCAAGTTTAGCAATCACATCAGGTAAGGGAGACTCTTCTACAGTTGGTGCAGTGACGGGAGTAACAGCAGTCAAAGCAAACGGGAACTGTTTGTCATCTTCAGGGCCCATTTCTCCACCTTCATCTGGATTGAAAGAAACAATCAATTTTAGAAACAAAAAATAATAAGGCAAAAAATATTTCCTAAATTTTTGTTTTGGTCTTTGGGTAGTGGATTTAATGAAGCATTCTAAAGCTTAAGCCCATAAATTTCTGCTATATTTGCCATTTGCAGTTTCAAATTTGGAGTAAATTGTAAAAAATTCCCCAGACAGTTCTAGCTTCAAGCAGCTATACTAAATTTTACAACTGATTATCGGTTATTTTCCCCTAATCATGATAATGCAACATAAAAGATTTAATTATTGTCATAATGTTAAGGGAGTTGACTGATTACTATAAGCTAGGCTAACCTAATTTGCTTTTTCTTTAAAAAAATTTAACGCATTAACATAATAGGTATGTCCCAATAGTTGACTACATAAAGTCTGATTGATACTGAGAGTTGATGTTATACATGGTCTACATAAAAAATGCAATTTAAAATAAAAAATAAACAACTAAATTGGTACTGAGTGTTTCATTAACCTCAGAAAAGGTTATATGCAGATGACAGATTCACATTGCAGGTACCAATTCAACATTACGTATTTTAGTCTATAGAGTAACTGAAATAATGGGACCATAACTTCAAAAAATTGAAACATGGCCACTTGAAGAAACAAATGCAGCTGCAGTTATCAGAAGACATTCTACTGGAACAAAGTACCTAAGAACAAAATTAAAAATCAGCAAGTAATTATTTCTATTTAAAATTCCATGTACTGAGTCACAGCTGATGTATAAGAAAACAAGTACATGAACTTTAGATACCTTGCTGATTTATTGGTTATTTTGTTTTCAAATGCTGTTAAACATAATTTATATGCAGTAATTTAACTCTACTGCACTTAAAACTGCTGTACTGTTCCTCTAAACTCATTAAGACATGGCAACAAGGTCACCTGCATACCTTGACTTATGTTCTGTGTATGTACAACTGCTATGATCTAATTACCTCATGAGTAGGGCTCAGAAATTTAGCCAAAAATTTGTGAAGTTAGTTGTGCACGAGGTATAGAGTGTCAAATGAGTTAGTCATTAACTTGGTGGAAGGTCATGTGCATTGGCTATACCGAGCAGAGACGGAATACTTCTACAGGTGCAGCAGAGACTAAAACACGTTCTCCAGAAAAAGTTTAGGAAATTTCACTCTTTGTAAAATTCAGGATGAACTACAAAGTTCCAGAAAAAATTGTAATGCACAAAAAGGAAACAGTAGCACCTCTTTTTGCTTTAAATTTGCTCCAGTATACCATCCGATGTAGAGGAAAGCTTTTCCCAATACAGAGCATGTCTCGAGGATAACAGAAGATCGCTTTCATTTGAAACCTTCAAAATATATATTGTTGTTCACTGTAACAAGGCATATGCACAGAAATAATGTAATATTGTCACAATGAATTAGATTTTCATATAGTGTGTACATTCTAAATATTAATGATTCTTTTGTCTGGAAAAGAAAGTTTGTTTTGTTTAATTTATGAATAGATGTGCAATATATTCTATTACACTGTGTCCGTCGTATGACTATGTTTGATAGATTACCACTGCTCATGCCCTTGGTTGTATGAGTACGTTGTGAAAAACTGCATGGCACTCAATCCCCTCCCCTATGTTTATGAGATGCAGGCAGCATATAATCCCATCACTACTAACCGCTGTATTGTTTTTTGTTTTTGTATTTTTTTGCCTAAATTTTGGGCCCCACTTATGAGTCAAATACATATGGGTTGTGCATACTGGAAGACATGCACTGCCTGGAAAACTTTTCTCATGCTCTGTTTCCATTATATCATTACAATTTTACGTTACTGCCACTAAGTGGTGACTATCATAGAAGTAGTTAATGTGCATGAGAGAATGCTGACGTTGTCGTCGTCGTCGTCGTCGTCATCATCATCATCATCATCATCATCATCATCATCATCATCATCATCATCATCATCATCATCATCAACATCATCATCATCATCATCATCATCATCATCATCCTCATCATCATCATCATCATCATCATCACTGTTATTGGGAACAGATGCAGTTTTATCAATTGTTTAAAATCTGGTATTTTGCAGCAGATGCTATTTCACATTTTCAGAGCTATCTGGATACAAAATTTTGTGATCACCCAAAATGTACATTCACAAGCTGCTACTGCATATATTCACTACATTATACACTTGGAAACCAGAATAGTTGATTTCATTGGATATCTGGCACAATATCAAAAACACTAAAACACAAAGCAAAGGCTATTCCAATAAAGTTTTATAATGTTTTGGTTTTAAAAAAAGAATTAAAACCCTAAAATAGAACTCCATCAGCATAATCAGAATACCAAGTGTCATACAGAAATGGAAAAGAAGAAAATAGAATACAACTAACCATTTTATATACATTATGAAATAAAGGAACATAGGAAAAGCTAGCAAACATAAACACAATAGTCAAATTACAATGATGATAATGCTCCCAATGAAGCAAAGCTGCATATGATCATAACCTTACAATTCTTACAATGACTGAGAATAAGAGGTATAAAAGTGAATGAAAGGAGATAATCTGATAAAGGGCAATCTCGCTCAAGTAGATAACAATGATGATGACTTTCAGTTCTGTTATCTTTTACAGTGTCATCCACAGCTGGGATTGCAATTCCTCCTGTGCACACTAGAGATGATTTATTCTGATAATATCTTCAATACCAATGTTATAAATAATGGTATACAAGCTTTAAAATATTTGTGTCATACTTATCTTTTGCATTACAATAACTACTTTAAAAGAAGAGCCATAGTAAATATTAACCTGGCATAATAAACATTAACCCCTTATTGTTTTCTTGGAAACTGTATATTCAATTAACCCATTCATGTCATATGACAAGTTGTATTCCCAAGTTAGTAATGGTGTTTAAATTACATTACAGGTTTAGCTCACAAGTGTGTGTTGGCCAGTATAAGTACACATACATATTTGCACTTTATACATAATTTGATAATTCTCACAATAAACTGAAACAAAATATAAACCATGCTATATAAAGACTGTGCTGTTTGTGAAGTAGAAGAATTATAAATAGCTTTACTTTTTATCAATGTAAAGCAAAGATGCTCATATATTACAGCAGCAGGCAAATTGAAAAGATAGGTTAGACATCCATAGTGAAGGTAGAGTAACCGAAGTGTGCTGTTTATCTTATGAGCAAATGAAAGGTATCTATTTGTAACATCAGGTGATAGCTTTGTTTCCTATAATGCAAAGTATAATACGGTATGTGCATGATTAATTGTTTCATTGTGTTTCATACAATGGCCATTTCATTGTGTTTCATACAATGGCCATTTCAAACTTTAACATTGCCAGAGTACAGTGTTAGAAGCTAAACTTCAGCTGAGGATACTCCATGAAGACTACAAGCTGAAGCATGCGTCCACTTTCTGTTGCATATTCCATACACAGGCCTGATAAAAGTGAAATAAAATGATATTTTATGTGCTACAGAAGAGGGGAAAATAGGTAAAGTGCTTGGTTATGCAAAAAGTATTCTGTTGCCCTTCATTTGGAAACTGTTTTGAGATGTATCACATCCAATAATCATATTAGGTAGTTAAAATTAATGAGTTAATGCTTTCACTATGTGCACTCAAAAATTAAAGACAAACAGTTAATGGTTGACTTCATTTGAATTTTTAAATTTTAAAACACAGTCAGATGGCTGTAAGGGATTCAAATAAGATTTTTCAGGTATCCAAGAGGAACACCTTTAGATGCAGTGGCAATAAGTCAAGTTTGTTATTCAGACAGAGTATAGGCATGATACTGATTTCTAGGTTTTGAACATGGTTGCTGTTTTGTTGCACTTTGACTGGGAAATAGTTATATGAGAATAGAGGCTCACTGCAACCTCCCTTTCCTCAACTATTCACAAACTTAGTAGTGCATAAGACCGGTGCCTCTCTTCTCTCCACTTGCTTGTAAACGATGTACTGATATAACAGAAGTTCATTTAAACTAAAGTGCTGCCAAAGCCTTTTCATGTCCCTATTTACTCTATTTATGGTTGCCTAAACCATGAAATGTGGCATATACCACCATTACAGAGAGTATATTATCATGACCTAGCAGAGGTCTGTGCTTCCTGTGTGCTAATTGTAGCATCCATAACAATCAAGATTATAAGGCTTGGAAAATCATGGACAAACTATATATGTTGTCTTCCTGTCCAGTTCTCTATAGCAATATTCAGAGAGACTAGTTCTAGTTAAGAACTATAAAATGTCATAAGAAGAGTTAACTTTCAAGTTACCTTCTCTGGCAGAAGTATTGTTATATGTAAGGTTATCAATGATGGGTGAAAGTGTTATCAAAATTCTCATTCTTTTCTTTCTTTTATTAAACAAAACTATAAAGTTACAAGTATAAATATGGAACCTCTTAAAGCAGCATGGCAAATTAAATAATTTTTCTCTTACTTAAGGTTTGCCTTTCTTTGCTATTGAACAGACTGCAAACCTTTGATTTAATTTTCACTATATTTATATGCATTCAACATTAAGAGGAATATACAAAGTAGGTCCCAGAATTCTAAAATTTCTATCACATATTCTTTATACCATATACAAAAAAATAAAATATAGCAAAATGAAAACACACAAATATAATTATTTGTAACAAAAACTTCACTTATCTTGTGAAACTGATGTAAATTTCAATATATTCTGTGATGGCAATGTCATTAAATTTTGTTTACATTTTCAATCAATCTCATTATTGTCAAAGCCATAGACCCACGCCTGCCTTGGTTGTGTAGCCTGGGCACATTTGAGCATCATTTCACCCATTTCATTCATCATCCAATATGACTTAACTTTGGAGGGCATAAAATAATATATATACTTCAAGTCCTGGCCATGGCAGTGAATTCTTTAAGTTTCACTCATCTCTCTAACTTTACTTTAGATAGGGGCAGAGTAAAAAGAACCAATAACCTAACCAATAATTGAGGAGCTGGAAGGAAGAAAGGTCGGCCAAAAAATTGAGAAAAATTAGTTAGCACATTTATCTCAAAATTGTGCTTTTTCAATTATGTGATCCTTCTTTACAACTCTTCAGCTGTAATTTGTTCCTATTCATACTTATTTTGTGCTTCAAAGTTTGCTCAGTTATTATTTTTAAATATAAAATATTCTGTTGAATTTTCTGTAAAATGACATCAAATTCTCTGAACACACAGAACATAATATAATTATTGCTGTTAGATATTGGAAGAAATAGGACTAAACAACTGCAAGAGTGAGTAACAAATTGTGTAAATTTTATGTAAAGTTCAAAGTAGAATAAATTATTCTATTCTAAAAATAATTACAAAATGCATTGCATAGAGTACAAAGTACCTCTTTTCACATTTGCATATGCCAACTTTTGGCCTCTATTACCATATTTATTCAAAAAATCTATCTGTATATTACAGAAAGACCATAATAATGTGATTGTTCTGTTAGTACTGAGTAATATTATCATAGCTTTTATGTTGAATATAAATTTGATTAGCATATCCCAGATTCTTAGTAAAGTTTGTTAGTATTAATTGTAAATTTGTAATGATCAGGGTTTCCCTTTTCCATCCTGCTGAAAATAATCTGTTACTAAAATACTGTTAATAATTCTCCTAAGATGTGAATAGAATGCAAACAGATGAATGTTGTTTTGTCTTAAGAATAAGGAGTATTGTTAAAAGTAATGGAAATGGAGCCATGAAGAAGGAATATTTGCTAATGATCAAACAGTTTCTACTACATAGCAAAGCATGGAAGCATATCGGAAAATATGAAAACAACGGAATTCTTGACAAGGAGAAAGAAGAAGGTTTCAGAATCCCTTTGTATTAAGTGACAAAATAGGAAGCTGCAATGGTAATTTACATTTGTATATAATAACTAATTGGCTAACCTTTTATATCAAGCAAACAGCTCCCAAGTGCTTTATTTGTGTTTGGTCACTTACTGTACTTCAGGTTACTATTGGTTGCTCTTCTATTAAATAAAATAATAAGCGAATGCAGCACTCATTAATGGTCAAAATGACTCAATGCTCTACCAGTAATAGGTAGTTGCTGCTTCTAGGTTAGCTGCTGCTATAAGTAAATATTAGCTTTTAGAAATAAGAGATCCTGGTTATATACAAAATCGAGAGTCACTCATTAGGATTCCACCATAAAATTATGTGAAAAAACTGATAATAATAGGTTATGCAAAACTCACTTTATGTGTCACTAGAATTGTTAACCCAATGCTAACTTACAATTACTTTCTCTTTTCATAAAGCGTAACCTTTATGTCTTTGTTTCAAGTACAAACTTGCTCTGCTTGTAGTTTCTCGACTCACCCAAAACATTTCGCTAATACTCCCCTTGACAATGCTCTGTTTGCCAATTCTGATACAATAACTCCAATACTCACTGATCAACTCATAATATGCAACTGCTCCTCTGCACTGCACACACTGCCTGCAAACTCATAACTGACTGAACTGTACTGCATTCCTTACAGACTGACTCTCAACAACTCGGCTCTCATGACTGCTCATGGCTGGATTTTGCACCTACTTTTTGTATATCATGAGGAATCCTCTTATATGATTGTATTGCATCCACTTTTGTGACTATCCACATAACTAAATAGCAGCAAGCTTTGAAAATTCCCTTGTCATTTTCATGACCATAGATTGAAATGTGTTGTATTTACCTGAATACTGTTACTATTTTGTAGCAAAAGTGCAGCATTTCAGTTCATACTTAACCACATGAGTGGCAAAAGTCATTAAGACATGGACTTGGAAGGTCTGCAGTTTAAATCCCACCAGAACTGTACTAACTTACTGAGAACTTTTCCAAGTTTACCTCAGTCTTCCTGACAAATGCTGGGTAGGTAATTTAAAATTAGGTCTGAAATACTTCCTTCCCAAATTTCTTTGCCCAATTAGCATTTCGCTTTATGTATTATCAATATTCACTGCCTATGGCACCATGGGCACTAAACATTACTTATAAATACATTTACTTATGTAAATAAGAAAGAAAGCTCATTCCTTTTCATAAACTCATCTCCCACTGAATGAAGCTCTAAGTTTATGTTTCTTCATAATAGTAATGGTTATAACAAAGTAAAAGTCAATGACAATTTCCTTAAAAGTTTAAATTAATAAACCATTTATTTCATTTCTAGTTAACTGAAGCACCTATGATTAAGTACTTGTTGCTTTACTAATTACACTAAATTGTATTAATACTTGCTTTATTGCATAATCCAGCACGCTCCAAAATGTATAACAACTTGGCACCTATGAAAGCATAGAATTTAATTTCAAAACTTTAAAAGAAGTTTAATATCTATCTGCTAAAAACAAGTATTATTTCATAGAAGAACACTTGTGTGATAAAACTGTTTACCTAAATTATGTGCACTATTATGAGTGTGTGTGTGTGTATGTGTGTGTGTGTGTGTGTGTGTGTGTGTGTGTGTGTGTGTGTGTGTGTGTGTGTGTGTGTGTGTGTGTGTGTGTGTGTGTGTGTGTGTGTGTGTGTGTGTGTGTGTGTGTAGGTGTGTGCATTCCTATGTATGTGGAAAATAGATTGTATGTATTAGAATAATGGAAGAAGTTTAATCTGAAATTAAATTACTATTTAACACTGTAATGATACATCTATTTTCCTGTACATTATGTAACTGCAAAGAAATAAATTGATTTGAAGTGGATTTATAATTAACTGCTGCGAAATATAAGTATTATTGGACTATAGCTGTTTTCCGTTTGCCATTTGAATTTATTAAACTTCATGTTTGCCCAAGATCATCGAAAGTGAAGCAGATGTGTAAAAAATGCGACTCATCTAAAATTTAATAATCATCTAGAGAAAATCTCATATTCTCATAAAAATGTGCCTTGGAAAGCATATTGGTTAAACCTAAAAGGATGCAGGTTAGGACAAGAACAGTGGAGAGTAAGATTAATTTACTTAGAATGAATAATTCATTAATTACTCTTATTCAATACAAGAAGCAAAACTGCACTGTTCTAAATCATTTATATATTTCTAAATTCAGTAAAATAATTTAACAAAGGATCGCTTCAGGATTTGAATATTTATATTGTGCTTGGGAAGTAACACTAATATTTCAACGGGGATGGATTATTACCATAACATTTGTCTTTAAATTATGAAACCATACCTATATTATTCACCCAGATTGCTTTCTGAATTTAGGAAGATAGTTCATGGAATACCAAAGGCAACATGATAAATGTTAAAAGTTAGCAAAATCTGATACCTTCAGACAAACTATATAGTTGTTTGAAATATAACTTATGATGTTTAAATGAATGTTAAAGAGCAAATATATTTGAATCTGTCTCTGAATGTAGAAAAATATCAACATGTAGCAGAGATAAGAACTTCTATTTCACAGTATGTTTTTATGCATTTTTAACTCTCAAAACATACGAATCGTGGTCTCTCAATATGTGTTTAATGTTATTTTGCTGGTTTTGGATGAGAGATGCAATATAAACAGGAAGAGTAACTGCCACAATTACCATACAAGAAACCTGGATAATTTCCCTAGAGTACCTATGACAAAGAAAGCAGCTGAGAAGGATCCTCTTATAAGTGGTGGTATACTGTATAATAAACTTCGACCACAGCTAAAAAAATTTAAAAAAAAACTAATTAAAAACATCATTAAAACAATACTTAACTGTATATAGAATAGATGAACTGTGAGGATATACCTAGTGCTATAGTTAATTTGATTCTTGTATAAAATATGTATCATAACTTTATAATTGTATATATGTAAGTAAAAATATTTGTAATTATAAAATGTATTAGTTTTTGACAAAGCTTGAAACATCATTGTAAGATGTCTATAAGTGAATAAATATTAATCATAATCAACATTATCATCATCATCATCATCATCATCATCATCATCATCATCATCATCATCATCATCATCATCATCATCATCATCATCATCATCATCATCATCATCATCATCATCATCATTATCATCATCATCATCATCATCATCGTGTTAAAAATATAGATTGAAAAGTGCAACAATATTCTTTGTCCTCCAGGTACAGAGATTTAGCAAGGGCCTAATAGCCTCTACTGGCACGAAAATAATTACTCATAAGCTTGAAAAGATTAATTGCCAGAGAGATAAATCCTATGACAGCAAAATAATACATCTAAAATTTGATAAAACACTAGCTTATTTAAGTTAATTGGTGGAAATTAATCATTTCTTCACACTAGCCGTACATAGGCTAAATTTTTGTATTGATAGATTCAACATGAAAAATTCAATGCCATGGCCGGGATTTGGACCATGAATCTCCTGGTTTCCGTCCAGTTGCTCTAGCCCATTGAGCTACCATGACCAACGTGCCATCCTGACATTAAATTCCCCAGTTGACTCATATATTCCCGGTAAACCACTAGTTGCTCTGTATCCAAGATACACCGTCTGTAGCGACTTACTATTGTAAGCACTTAAATCCAAGACTTCACCATTAAACTCTTATTATTTAAGTTAATAGCTGGAAATTAATCATTTCTTCACACTAGCCCTACATAGGCTAAGGTTTTGTATGGATAGAGTCAACATGAAAAATTCAATTACATAGCCGGGATTTGAACCATGGATCTCCTGGTTTCCGTGGAGTCACTCTAACCCATTGAGCTACCATGCCCAATGTGCTGTCCTGACATTAAACTTTCCAGTTGACTCATATATTCCCGGTAGTGATTTACTGGGATTATATGAGTCAACGGGAGAATTTAATATCAGGACGGCACGTTGGCCATTGGCCATGGTAGCTCAATGGGTTAGAGCAACTGGACGGAAAACAGGAGATCCGTGGTTTAAATCCCGGCCAAGGCATTGAATTTTTCATGTTGACTCTATCCATACAAAACACTAGCTGTTCCTCTGGTAGTTTACCAATCTGAAGCCTGGATTACAAAGGAGAAAGACACAGACAGTGGTGACAGAAATGAAATTTCTTAGATTAGAAAAAGTCTATAAATTAGGTTATTAAGAAATGAGGATATTTAAATAAGCTTATTTTTTTTTAACTTTTTTTTTTTTTTTTAAGGATTTAGCATCCCTTTAATCAATTAGGTCATATCAGGCAACGAATGCATGAAAGGGTGAAATGATGCTCAAATGAGCCTATGGTCCATAGATCTTAGAGTTGCCCGACCTTCATCTTTCAGAACAAGGGAAAACAATAGAAAAAATCCTGATCTAGATAACTCACCCTACCCGAGATTTAAACTCAGGACCTCTTGAACATTAGGCAGACATGCTGCCACCTGTGCTATGGAGGTGGTCTAACTTAAAATTGTTGCTATACCGAACAAAATCAGTTCATATAAGTAGAAGAGAAAGGAACAAGTAAGAAGAATGCAACAGAATAGATAAGCTAAGTTAGTTTTACAATACACCCAAGACCTATGAGATGTAGAGGAAAGGATACAACTAAGAAGCTAAAGGGGACAGGTTCTTCAAACCTAATCCATGAATGAAGGTGATGATAAGAAGTAATATTGTTGAATTTAATGTAAAGAAAATTATAGTGGTTTATGTACTGTAACCCAGTGCAGCAAAAGTTTTCAACAAACATTTACTGCTAAAATACATAACTGTAATAGATGGACAACAGCTTAATTTAAGATTTATTTTAGGGAAAGAAAAGGTCAGGAAGATAACACATAGAACACCTAAGAAGTCAACAAAAAAGAGAGATCAAATAGTTCAGAGCCCACATTTACCTACAAGTTGAGTGATGAATTCAAATATGTATATTTTGCATGTTTGTTTTCATTCATTATTGCTTCTTCTTATTGTTAGTGTTCAGTATGGATCATAAATATAGAGGGCTTTTGTTGGTGGTGATTCAAAAAAGTTCCCCAGTTTGAATTTTTTGTTTGCTACTAGCATTATAGCTCTTGGAAAGTTCTTTTGAAACAAATAAAGCCATTAGAATATACTACACACTTTTCATTAGTGTCCATATTTGCTGTGAAATGAGTAACTGTTTATTTCCTTATAAAGATTTCAATTTCAATTTATTTGCTTATAGACTCATACAAGTTTCAAGCATCGTCAAGAATCATAAAATATTTACATTTCATCAATACTATATAGGCACTTCTGTATTAGGTACATTTTTAGTCTTTTTTGAAATTTATTGCCTCTTAGAGCTTTAATATCACTTGGTAACCTGTTATAAAGTATTCTGCCCATAGTAAGGGGATCCTTTTCTGTGGCTCGTTTACTAATATTATCTCTATAGTAATTATTTAGCGATCTAGTATTATACATATGACTGTCTTTAATATATACAGAGTGTGATTTACTTACTACAAACATGATTACTTTATATACAAATAACGATATAACAGTTAATATATTGGCTTCTATAAAGGTTTGTCTACAGGATTCTCTGTTGTTTAGATTATAAATACATCTTATACAATATAGGTACCCATTTTACTTTTTCTACTAAAATATATACTTACAGTAAGTAGAAGCACCCAAAAATTTGATCTTGAGATTTCATCAGACACATGCTTTGAGGCCTCTTAACCTAGAAAAAGCAGCTTTAGAGAAATGTTTATGCAATGTGTATGTGTGTGCATGTGTATGTTCATATAAGTGTCACAGAATAACTCAAAAATGAAAACTCAGATAGTATATAAATAGCATAATTATATAACTTCATGAAGAATTTTAAGAAAATCCCTCCATTTCCAAACTATATTTTACATAGAAATTATTGATATTTTTGACTTTCTCCAAGAAGGCTGATTTTGAACAAAATACCATATATTTAGGATATTTAAGTGAATAATGTTTGTATCTTGAATTTTCAGGGAATACCGTGGAAGTATTTTGTATTCAGAAGGAATTTTGTATAATTTTATATAACTATAAGCATTAAAGGATAGACAAAAATACATTGCATAAAGTTTATTTCTCTTTAAAATAGACAATTTATATCAAATACCCAATTTGAGGCTTTAAGCACTTCTGAGATATCTGTTCTTGTTAGCTTTAATTTTTCAACACTTTCATATTTAAGCATTGTTACTGTTCATCTGTTTCTCACTATGTAATGGGAAGAGTAGGGATTGTAAAGGTCAGATATAGCATGCTTTTAAAGCATTTATTAATTCATTTTCCTCTATCCCACTTGTGCCTAAAACAAAATGTGCACAAACATTTATGTCAATTAATGTGAAGTACCTAGAAAGGAAAATAAGATTTCATAACAACAGTTTGTAAAAACTATGTAAAAATGATTCTTAATGGTTAGACAAACTCTTGTGATTGCAATACATCAGACTTTATTTTTTTCTATGAACTACAACTAAAAACTGGAAAGTGATTGTCTCATAATAAGCGGGTGTTCAATAGCTATGTGCACTGAATGGGTTTCAGCTAATATCATATACTAATGTAGTGTACAAGGAATGGAATTTACAACCCATCACTGTACCTAAAAATATTAGGGCTTAGTGTAAGGTTATAGTGAGGTTTATTACTGCTACTAAATCTGTGCCATTTTTATATTGACAATTTACAACGTATTCCCTTAAATCGGATAAACATGCAAAGAAGTGACATTCAGAGACTGAAGTAATTCAGTTAGTTATTGGTATTTTAAAATATTCACCAAGCTGTAGGTATATAAGAAAATAACAAATCTCGGTTGTGAGTAAAGATTTTAAATACTGACATTCGGCTTAGTTTAATGAAGCTCACAAATAAAAATTATTAAATCATGCAGTATATTCCAATCCTCCATTTGCTTTACATTCTGTTTAGTAAAAAGAAATAATGCAGAAATAAAATAGAATTGCATGCTATAAGTTCATTTTCTTATTATGACTGAAATAACTTCATTAATTTCCATGAAAGTAAGCCACAATTCAAGCAGTGCTTTTTTTTTTCTGAATTAAATATATTTATAGTGGGCAAGATGCTTGAGACAATGAAGAAGCCTAATTATATTTTATCTACCTTGTGACCATAAGTGATCAGCAGGCATCAGCTGACATACAAATACAATATGTGGCAAAAGCAAATTAGATGAGTGCGTGCTTACCACTCACTGTTGAAAGCATTTATGCCCTGTGATGTTTTTCTGTCCAACCATCCGTCTTTAGGTCTGTAATGTGAGGCAGTAATTCTTATTGTTCAGAGTAAACCAACTGAAGAACTAAATATTTTTATAAATGTTCTACTATTTTTTAAAAAAGTACGCTATACAGTGGTAGCCATTTGGAGATAGGAATGGAAGAGGAAGGGGTTTCCAGTAACTGATACATAGCACTATATGTATGCCACAGTGGGCCCTTTATACTTTCAATGTGACCCCTGGGAAGAAGGGATTAGAGGTAGATACAAAGGGCGACCAGATCTTAAAATTATGTGCGCTAGCTTAGAGGGGTCCCTAATGACTGTATGTATGAGACTTGCTAGCTGCCATAGTCATGCACAACCTGGGATCCCCGAAACATACGAGACACTTTCAGGAAGAAAAGTAAACTCAGCAGTCCTACCCAATGCCAGGGAGAAATCCATTTCATAAATTCCACACCCTGCCCAACACAACAACAGCCATCGCCTGGTCTTATAATCCATAAAGCTGCATGTTACGGTTCTTCCACGCAATGTGCTAAATGCTGTTCAGTAACACAGCTGCCCAACCTCTCAGTAACGCATGTTATGCATTACTTACCAGAATATCTATTCAATTCACTATCACACCCTGCTGTACGTTTTCCCGTAATGTGCCTTCTTCTTGAGGTAGCATTTTAATGGGCAAAGGTGAACCTAACTCTAGGTGGGGGATAGTCAGTAGATACCAGAGGGGATGACTCTGCGGTAACGTATGAGGCTCGCGTTCTGGAGGAACTGGCTTCGATTATTAGGACTGGACATTCTAACCAAGGGGTTTTCATGGTATTCCCCGATTGGTTAAGCAAATGTTGGAATAGTTTTTATTCTATAATGAATTTCGTTTCGCTCATTCCCTATCATATCGCTGTACATTGTCCATTATTGGCCCTATCAAATGACAGCCCTCTGTGAGTCGCCTCAGGAAGGTCGAGTTCTCCGCAGCTCCGCCAGACGGAAGCCTTCTCTGAGTATCTCGCCTGTATGACGGACCATCAAGTTTGGAAACATCAGGGATCTCTGCGCATGTCTGTTAGCTGAGCTATAGCCTCCTGCAGTTCGTTCGCCTCATCCATTTCTCCTGAGGGTGATACACAAAGGATCGGCGCTGGGTCGAGGTGTCATGCATCCACACCGTTCTTCAATTTGAAGAAATGTGACTGAAGTAGAAAAGCAATTTGTTTGTGGTTTTATAATGTAAGATCGTAAAACACCAGACTTCTGTGGCACTGCAAAATAAAAAGAAAGAGGAACATGTGCCTAAGATCTTGTAAATCAGGCTCATTGGTTTATTACAGAAACAATTTATCAGTAAGACGACAAAGGTTCAGTAATTTGCTTACATTAATTGATGCATATTCTATAGCACACGTAAGTCTTGTTTATCCAAATGCAGATGAAAATAATTGTAATAAATCAATTATATACACATCATCAGTAAAGAAGTTCTTAGTAAGAAGGAGTTCTTATGTGTACAGAAGAGGGATTTCCTATGTACCAGGGTAGGTGCAATGAGTCAGTTCTTAGATGTTGTGACTATTTAGCTCTGGATTGTGACAAGTATGGTTTAGAGAGCAGTTTGTGCGAGAATGAGTAGAGAAAGTCATTCGAATGCAACACATCAGTTCATTTTAAGCTGGTATACTGTTTTAATATTTATTCCTATCTAGCTACGTTTTCAGTTACCTCCGCTTTCATGGTGCCGGTAAGATTACCAGGGTTGATTTCGTCATCGTGTTTTATTGTTATTTAACTTATTTCCAATAACTATAGAGGAACACGGACCTTGATAGATTCTATTCCAGGTTTGCCAGTTGTTCGGACTCCCTGCTGATCTGCGGCCACCTGGTCTTATTGCAAAAATTATTCTATTCATATAAAAATCAATAACTTTCAGATTTCGCTTTCACTTGTTTAATGTAAGAATTCAAAGCATGTTCACAAAAAAGTCGTGACTACATAGACGTTTGCTTCAAACATGAACACACACATATGCACAAACATACACACATACACATTGAATGCATAGATCTGTCACTAGCGTGACATTTCCTTGTACTTTTTAATTCAGTAGCTTCAGAATTCTCCAGATGTCGTACAGACACACAGTAAATATAAGCAGTAATATTTTTAAGAACCTACAAAAAGGTTGCTACTATTTCATTAAATGCAAAATTAAGCGCAAGATCACCTTACTGATAAGCGACCAAGCTTTACCTTATTGAAGAAACGGAAATAAATAAGTAAATACATCTTTCATTTCCTCAGCGTACGAATTTAAAGGAGCCCTAAGTCAGACTAACATTCAAGAGGTAGGGTGCTCCTACCCGTGAATAATTTCTCAAATACATTGATTTCCTTTTCATTGAGCTTCCTTTTCATGTTTCGGTTGTGTTATAGATTTTTGTGCTCTGAAAGTAAGAGCAACCTATGGACTCTAAACCATTCGCGACGTCTATAACATTTTCATGATTCTTGCTATTAGAACACAAAATGTACAATCCACTTAAGCTGATTTTTTTTTTTTTTTTTTTTTTTTTTTTTTTTTGTAATTTACGTCCTCCAACGTTGTCATATCGGACGATGAATGGAATGGGTGAAATGATGCTCAAATGAGCCCAGGGTCCATAGAGCTTAGAGTTACCCAACATTCGTCTTTCAGGATAAGGGGAAACCCCGGAAAAAACTTTATCCAGGTAACTCACCCTGACCGAGATTCGAACTCGGGTCCTCTTGAACGTGAGGCAGACACTCTACCACCACGCTACCTAGGCGGGCACACTTAAGCTGATACCTAGGTATACAATAATACAAACTCTGTAAAGGAACTAACACGTAAAAAAAAGGCCAACAACGATAACTAAGCTTTATTCAATTATTTTGAGGTCTTCATGACCAGTGACCGAACGGGATGGCTCAGGCGGTTTTGTCTTTGGCCCGCATTCGGGAAGCCCGGGTTCGATTCGTCCTCCGGTAGGAGGGTCTCCGAGCCCGGTCTGGTGGGGCCGTTTCTGGACTGCAGTCGGGTGAACTGCTGGTTGTGCTGGCCTGCCGGGTAGTTTCCAACTGGTAAAAATGTAGTAACCCTGCCCTCTGCACTATCGTGGCTCCTTGGTACGGCCGCCTTCTGTCTCCTATCGCCTCATCCTTCCTCCCGGGTAATGTCCCACTTGGCGCATAGGTACAATAGACCAACAACTAGAACTCCGTGCCGAGTCCCCTCCGATGCGTAATCCAATCTGATGTTACATCTTAACCTACGACTGTATGCAAATATAATGGCGTAGCAGATTTCTATGAAATAAGCTAGTTCTTTATATAGAAAATGCAATAAGTCACACTTGCTGTACTACGCTAGTGTTGCGTATTATGTCAAATGCCTGTAGTAATTTTACAAAGTTTTCGCTAAGAATAACCAACAAAATTAAATATTTCTTAATTAGAAATGCAATGAATTACATTCAGGGCAATTACGTTACACCCACTCTATGCATATATGCACTCCAGGCGCGCGCGCGCACACACACGCACACAAGCACATACACACATACACACACATATATACATACATACACACACTTGCTATTCTACATAATTCATGCAATTTTCAACATGTTAGGAATATACCAAAACATATTTGAAGAAAAACACTCAATTAAACATTTTTTGATATAAGAAATGGATATATTATTCTCTGTCAACCTAACTTAGACTACATTTGAAAGATTAGAGTCAGACTGAAAAATTCAATGCCATAGCCGAGATTTCAACCACGGATCTTCTGGTTGCCGTGCAGCCGCTCTAACCCTTGAGCTACTATGGCCAACGTACCGATATGACATTAAATTCTCCAACTGACTCGTGTTTTTCCCGGTAAACCACTAGGTGTTCTCATAAACACATGAGACAACTACCTTAATGGCGACTTACAACGTGTAAGTACTTTAAGGCCCGGGCTTTATAGTTAAGCACTATTAGGTCAATTAATGGAAATTAATTGTTCTTTCACACTAGCCGTGTGTAGGCTAAAGTATGGAAAGATAGAGCCAGACTGAAAAATTCAATACCATAGCCAGGATTTGAACCACGTTTCTTCTGGTTGCCGTGCAGCCGCTCTAACCCTTGAGCTACTATGGCCAACGTGCCCAGAAGGTTTATTCACAAAAGTAGAAGTCGTCAGAAAGTTTTTGAATGGGGTGTAACTGAACTGACCCAAATGTCATAAACATGTCGAGGCAGGATGTTGGAACCTTCTCCAGCCCCCCTGCATCTCATTTCGAGGGGATTTTCTTTGTTGTGGTAAACAGTAGTCATTCTCCAGGATTTTCTATTCTTTCCGATAGTAATTACCTTTTTTTGTAGTTTCTCTCCTAGCTTTTCTATTACCATCTAACTTAACACTTCCAGACATTAACATTTCCAGCATTGTCATTAAATCAATCCCAGCCTCTGTTCACTTTCAATGCCTTGACCTAATCCAATATCTGTCTTTGTTGAATATGCTGCAGGGTGTTACAATTAAGTAGCATGTATTTTTTTTTCCTTCCAAGATATTTTCACATCAGCTGCCCCGTGGCTGAGCGGTTAGACCGCTTGGCTCTCACCAAGGCGGCCCGGATTCGCTCCCAGGTGACCGCTAAGTGAGATTTGTGGTGGACAACACGACGCTGGGGCGGGTTTCTTCCGGGTCCACCAGTTTCCCCCACCAGCAGTCCACCAATTGCTCCATCATCATCTTTCCTATCCCTTCATCTCGCCCTCATTCTGTCATCCGCTTCTCTCACTCCCTTACCAGGCACTGGGCTGATCACGCATCCTGGTTTCTCTCTCTGTTCCAGATATTTCGTTCCTCAACCCACCGCCTACGAGCATAAGGGTTAAGAGAAACCAGAATACCCTGACAAGACATAGTTATTATAATAAGATTAAAATAAGATTGAAAAGCGCACAATGTGCACAGAGAAAATTGCAAATGAATAACTGTTCCAAAGCCAGTATCATAATCAAGGTTTTCTTAATTTTACAGTTTTGAGCATGGTATCTCTCACAATGGTTCTTACACAAATCAAAACACAATCTTCGTTCGGCTGGTGAAATCTCTTGTTTTGGCAGAGTCTATGGTGAAATCCATGCGTGGTTAATCCCTAGTGGTATAAGAGGGCAGTTAAAGAAGAAGATATTGTCACATCGGCGATCGCGCAAGTCTGCCGTGAAAAAGTAACACGCGTTCAAGGTCAGCTACCGGCTGGAGGAAGCAAGCTACCGTTAGAAATATATACCCATCAAGGACAGCTGATGTGAGCGTATTGTTGTTACGCAAAAAGAGCTTTCTTGATGCAATTTCAGAAAGATTACCACGCTGGGCATATATATATAGCCGATGCAATGCCGACTGAGACAGAGTGGGTAGTGAGTAGTAGTGAAAATAGTGTGGTGCTTCGAGCTGAGTGAGGGATCACCGAGCTGTGGAGCCGGCAGCGAAGCAGTTTACGTGTGAATATCGGAGCTGTGTTCAGAAGTGATGTGTAGCTCCGTGTTAGAGGTGGATCTATGTGTAGATCAGAGAGATGATAGCAGCACAAGGGATGCCTGCTACCGATACTTAAAACTGTAGAGACATTTCGAAGTGTTGCATTTGTGTAAAAGAAGGAAGATCGTACGTTAGCATTGAACCAATGAGTTTAGTGACAAGTAAAGAAGTTTAAAGTGAACGTTTTCTGCATCTTTGTTACAATACGAGTGACGGATGTGAGGATAAAAAGCACCAGATGAAACTGAGATTAATAATGAACTATTTGAAGCGAGATATCGACTGTTCGAGGACATAGACTTCTATTTTTTCTGAATGTTAGGGCATGAATCTCAGCTCTCGAAGCAATATATCTGGAAACTTCTGAAGTTTAACTATATCGATATGAGAAGCGTAAGCTATCGACAGTCGTAGAAATGCTAATCGAGAAGTTCTCTGAGCTGATCGTCAAATATTATAACCCGAGAGCTGCCTTTAGCTGCTACAGGATGCAGAAATTGATTACAGTAAACACTCACGTAAAGGCTCCTTATTTTGAAATACTTATTCATTCATAAACTTAAGCCCAGTCTCTTTCATATTTACTAAAATTGCTGGTTATAACTCCATATTTTAAGCTTCTCATTAATCTCTGAGACGTACGATTACTCAGCATATCAAGCTTTCAACAAATTAAATAGATGGTTAACCTAAGCTAGGGTATTATATATTATGGATCTGTAACCGTAAAGTAAACATAGAGAGGCTGTACAAGGTCGTGTTACATGTATTTGCATTAGAAATTACTGCAAGCCATAGTCTAATTGTTGAAATTACAAATAAAAAAACATAGTGCGATTTAAACAAACTGGGTAATCATTAGGGAAATAACCAATCTAAAAGTGTATCAAAGCGCATTAAATCATGCTAGAAACACACATGGAAGTACCATAAAAATTATAAATATCTATGAAATAAGACATACAGAGTTGCAAATGCTATAAAAGAGCAAAGTTCCCATTAAAATCTCCAAAATAGCCTAAACAGTAAATAAAGAAAAATGTGTGTTACAACTCATAAAAATGATTAAATCGCGAGAAATACATACCCGACATCCTAAATATCCTGAAAAGTGTTTGGAATATCTGTCACTGTGCCCAGCACATTTACTTTCAACACACTTGGGATATAAGCATACTCCGAAACAGTGCTATAAGAGCAATAGAAATAGCCTGTCTGAATACTTTGTTCCCTTGTGTCCTTTAACCTAAGGTTTGTTTCATATAATGTTGCCCTGTTGAGATGTATCCCTCCGCGTTTTAGTGCATTCCTCTTTACTCTAATTGGCTAATGCTTTTCGGCGATCTTGAGTATATGTGTTGAGTCTTCCCATTTGTTACGTGGCCTTTTCACTGGCCTTCCTCCAAAGTCTACTAGGAACACCTTCTTTGGGATTCGATGTTCTTCCATCCTAATTAGATGACCATCCAGTTTAAGTCTCTTAATTCGAATAGCATACGACAGGGATACCTCTCCATACAGGGGATATAGTTCATTATTATATTATCTAATGCTCCATTCCCCTTGTACACATATGGGTCCATAAATTCTCCTCAGGATTTTCCTTTCGAAGGTGTGGATCATCTCCACGGCTTGCTTTGGTAGGGTCCACGTTTCAGTTCCATACGCTAGGAATGAGAGTTTTGTATAACATAACTTTTAGGCTTCGGTTTATATCTCTGCAAAGTATGCTCTATTGGCGTCTTGGATTCTTGCCTGTATTTCTACAATTTCCTCATTCTTGTTGGTTAGGTATTTGAACTCATCCACCACTTCCACTTTAGATCCTTCAGGGACAAGTTGATGTTCTGTGTACTGTCTTCTCCGAGCCTGCACCATTACCTTCGGCTTTTGTTCATTGATCTTAAGTCCAATCTCCTTGCCTTCTCTGCTCAAGTCTTCAAATACTTCTTTAACTGTTCTTGTTGTTCTTCCCATCACATATTAACAGATATCATCATGTTAAATAATGAACTCATTTTTACCGCACAACAGTCTGTACCACGACAGCAGCCAATGAGAGGTGACTAGGTCACGCGAGCGTTAAGAGATATGGGGCAAGCTTATGTGAAACATAGGGTTAGCTGGAGAACTATTGTTAGTATTATTATTGTCTTTTCCAAAAATGTACAGGTTTTTGTCTGCATGCGAGAGAATAAAAACATTGGTGAAGTCGTTGTTTTTGCATTTAGATCTTCAAAGTGCAGCGTTTAAATGTCGCTGAAAGTGTTTCTGTGCTGTCCTGTAAATTTGTTACTACGTTAAACATATGAACGTCTTTTTAATACAGTTGAAAATGCATATTCTGGAAAAAATTGAGAATTATTTGTTTGTTAGCTAAATAGCCTGTCTGGATACTCTGTTCCCTTTAAAAATTTTACCTAGCTGAAGAACCATTGTAGAATTTATCACTCTTTACTAAAATGTATAGGTTGTTGTGTGTAAGAGAAAGAATAAAAAAGTACTAAAATCATGACTTTTGTTTGTTGTCGTTAAAAGCGTAAGGTTAAAATGTTACTGAAAGTTTTTCTGAGCTATATACTGTAATTTTGTTATTAGATCAAACAAATGAAGGCATTTTCGCCTTCTTTTTCTCTATATGCAATAACTCGTTATTCATTGCATTCCGCATTGTATATGATTTTTAAACGTTCTCTCTCTGTTTAGTAATGGACAGACTTTTTTTTCACCGAGCTAAATGCCCGTGTTCTTTCGTATAGCAAACCTACGGTTCTGAATTCAATAAGCCACAATGTTATCTACGGTCACTTCTGCGTAAAACGGCTGGTCTTTTGTATTAACGACGCTGTGGGGAAACAGTTTGCTGCAGCTCTAGCGTGAGTTTCCAGTCATCTCCATGTCCACAATGATCAACCCTTGAAATACTTGTATAGGTTAGTAACAAGTTCAGTTACCTGCGGGCGTAAGGCCTGCAATGTTTTCTGAACATTGAGAACACCATGCAATGAACATATCTATTATCTCTTTAACAGAAATTATGTAATTGGCTACGACTGTATCTGTTTCCCAGCAGAGTAGGAAGAAAGACGGGAAATCGATAAACCCGAAATTACGTCACAACCTCACTATTCCTGGCCCATACTTCCTTGCGATATCCCACACCAGTTTTACAATTACTTATCTGTATATTCAAATATGGAAACAACTACTTAACTTGTTAAATTGGCAGTAGTTCGGCAAACATGGCAGAAATTTGTTAATTCCAAACTCATTGTTCATATAAACACGCATTACTTAGTAATGACGAAAGGTTATTAACACTTCAGATTTATTCGGCCGTTGCGCCAGTCGGTTTAAATGAACGACGTGACTCAAAAGTAATGTGCAGAATTAACCTCAGACTGTATGCACTTTCGACGAAGCGAAGAACTGTTTTTCACTAGGACATTTTGTGTGTTGTTTCCACATGCTTTCTTAATTTATTCCGTGTTTACTGTTGTAAACAGTATGAACGAGTCTTTTGATAATGGAAGAGTGACATTAAAGCCGAGATATTCTTCTTCTTTACCGTATTCCTAGTACCTATACCACTTATAGCGGTGTTAGGGGATTCTTGTTCCTCTATCCCTTAAGGCGGTCTCTGAGAAACCGAAGCTTTGGTTCTGATAGAGAACCGGGATGGGCTATCAGTCCTGGTGTGAGGGTGAGGGTGAGAGAAGTGGATGTTAGAATGAGAGCGAGATGAATGATAGGCGAGATGATATAGCAATGGGAGGAATAATGACGGGGAATCGGGATCCCGGAGAAAAACCGCTCCAGCGTCGTGTTGTCCACAACAAATCTCAATTTGCGGTGACCTGGTTCGACCTTGGTGAGAGTCGAGCAGTCTAACCACTTGTCCACGGCGCGGCCTACCGAGCTGTTCCACGCTACAAAAATCGTACAGTTATTCTTTGAGTTACTCATCGGTTATCTATATACAAACTGAGATTGCGAGTTTACAAGATCTACACGAAAAGTGGAAAGGTATAGATGACTTTGAGGTTGTTAAAATCCATACCATCTTTCGCTAAGGTATCATCCACATAATTTTGGTTCGTCTTAACTTCCCCATGACTCGTCATCTCTGTCTGCTGTCATGGAATAAGTTCTGCGAAGCTAAACAGTTCCTTACCTCACATAATCATTTATCTTAATACAGTATGTATGCTACAAAACTTGGCCGACAGGCCACGGCCCGTCTCCCGGTCACACATGCGTAGACGTCAAATCAAATCTCAAATCGCATTAATAATTATCAGAATAAGCACAAAACATACCTAATCACAGGAGATTTTGGAAATACCATGCATCTACATCAATATATACGGCATCTTCTAAAGAAATTTCCATTCCCACGCAGTAGTTCAGCTTCCGAACTACTGTACTCCACAGGAGAGAAAGTCTCCGAGGCCTGAGACGCAGGGGGGTTGCAGAAGGTTCCCACACCCTCCCTGGACAGGTTTATGACACCCCATGTCAGTACAGTTACAGACCATTCAAAAACATTCTGACAGCTTCCAGTTTTGTGAATGAATCTTCTCGGTTGTAGTGTGCAGGGTGAATAAGGTGCATATTTTTTAAAAGTTCTACCCCTTGTGTAGCATGCGTTCCCTGTCACATACATTCGCTGTCCTTGTCCCACTGGAGCACATTCCTTTCAGGGACCTTCTTTGCGTTGCTGGACAGCAGCATTGATTTCTGTCCTGACCTTTTGTTTTAATTCTTTTAATATGTGGCGATTAGTACGTATACTTTACTTTTCAAGTCGCCCCATAAATAAAAATTGCATGCCGTAAAATGAGGAGACCGTGCGTGCCATAAACCCATAATAATGATTTTATCATTAAAAATTTACGCAATAAACTGTAAAGACTCACCGCTGTATGCGCGGTGGCAGAGTCCTGCTGGAAATATTCAGATAGACACTACCTGTGGTAACGTATCTTTACTTACTAGACACTAAACGAAATGAAATGCTTGAAATAGAACATTTGAGAAAAAGCGTTCCAGCCGTAGATTTAGGGTACCCGTCTGGCATTTGCGTGTTCGCCTTTAAAAGGGAGACGTGCTCATGATCTATCCCACTATGGAATTGAAAGCACAGCTGGAAGAAATGTTTCGATTTCCTGCTTCCTTTTGGGGACTATTTTTCACGTTCATCTTATATCTCATTTAGAAGAAATACAGCTATTCCAAGTTCTGCATGAGACAATCAAGATCGGTTTCAACTACCTACATTTATAGCTCTAACGCCTTCAGTAAATGACTTAACACGGGTATCTGTATCGATCCATAAAACCTCAATTTAAAACGTTCATTGTACATTAGCAATAATATAATGATAGGTAATATGTTACCATAAGGATTTTAAGAAAGGGATAACCGTAAAAAGCCTACAGAGCTTTTTGAAATGATTTTTTAAAGAGATATACTTATTTGGTGTAGTAAGATTTCACCTATCACGTATTACATGGCAAAGCTTGGAGGCGTACCGGAAAATAAGAAAACAACAGAGATGTTTACGTGAGCTTATCGTTCATACACGGTGTATGTACACTCTGTTCAGATGCAATCACAGCAACCTGTACATCGGCAAGCGCGCGGAATCATATATATGACTAATTGAATATTGTGACAAGGAAAATGAAGAAGGAATCAAAATTCCTTTGTGATTTCTCAGTAGATACTGCTGATGAATTGTCTAGGATTGTACCTCTAAAACTTTAATGCTCCAGGTACGTTGAATCAAACTCAGTAGAACGTTGTGATCTTTGACTTCATGGGCATATTTTCCAATAACGCATATGATTCAGCAGCTATGTCGGAGAGGGGGGTGCGGATTTATTTCATAGAATGAGACGTAAACCAAAACTATGAACATGTTATTTTTATTTATATTTTCATTCAGATTCATCATTATCGAACTAACATGAGATTGTGTTTCATTAGTAATTCCAATAATCGTATCTAAAATTGCATATACATACTTTTGTATAGCTTAACTTGTGATGCATTTAAATCATGTGGTGTATATTAGGCAATGACCTATTTGTTCAGATTTATTACGCTTCAGATAATTAGTTGAATTACCACATTCTTCCTATAATTACAGAAATTACCCAAAAAAGGCTTTCCGTTAATGTCAGCGTTTTTTGTAACTAAAAGATTAAAAGAGTTGACAATTATTGGGAAAATGGATGGATTACTGAAATAAGAAGCTCGAGGTTGATGATTTATATACGATAACAGATACAATGACAGTGAGGCATCTGTCATTAACGGAACATTGTTGATAGTATGTTTGGCATTACGCCTTTGCCAGTTGAGTAAATCACCGTTTTAGAAATTGTTCCCGTTGGACAGATTGATAACACTGGAAAATTAGTTATATTACCGTGCACTTCTATAGTTGCAATAGTCATTTATTAACAAAAGTGTAGTAGCTAATTTAGTTGGTTCTCTCTCTTTCCTTTTTCCGTTATGGAAATTGCAGACGATAGGGCTGTTTAACCTCATTTTCATTCCTTAAAAATATTATAATAAATAATTACGTGGATAGATATTTAATGCATTTACTTATAATCATTAATGTTATTTTTATTATTATGCACCTTTTTGCGTATATGGTTATCAACTATAACTAACTGAGTAAACTTTCATGTCAGACACACGCAGCTTCCAAGTGCTCCATTTGTATTTCGTCACTTACTGTACGCCAAGTTATTAATATTTCACTCTTTTAATCAAGAAAAAAAGAAATGATTGCAGCGCTGGTCGCTGAAGGTCAATACGCCTCAACGCTCTGTAGTGTAGTAACAATTACCGATTATTTAAGACTACACCAAATCCCTTCTGAATGAAGAGGACTTCATTGAATGTGCAAGTGTGGTAATGTGTTTCTCTGACTGTTGGCGGGTTACCTCTGCGAAGTCGTTACGGCAACTTTAAAAGAACAAAGAGTGTGTGTGAAATTTTGTTTCTTGCTCAAAAAGACTGCAACGGAGACAAACCAAATGCTTCAAGGAAGCTTTCCAGGAGGACGCTATGAGCCGCACACAGGTTTTCGAGTGGTTTAGGCGCTTTAAACGTGGTGAGATGTGTGTTGAAGACCCAGCTCATTCTGGACGCCTTTCAACATCGCGAAATGAGGAGAACATTGAAAAGGTCCGCCAAAAGATCATCGCGGATCGCCGCCAAACGATCGACCAAATTTCAGCAGCGACAGGAATCAGTTGGAGCTCGTGCCAGCGGATTTTGAGGGAGGATTTGCACATGAGACGTGTTGCTGCTAAATTTTTTCCGCGCCTTCTCACACAGGAGCACAAAACCATCCGCATGATGTGTGTCAGGACTTCAAAACAGAGACTGCACGTGATCCAGACTTCTTGAACAGTCATTACAGGGGATGAGAGTTGGTGTTACGGGTATGATCCAGAAACCAAGCAAGCGTCAAACCAGTGGTGGACTCCCAACTCTCCCAGACCAAAACAAGCAAGGCAAGTGAGGTCAAATGTAAGACGATGATCATTGTCTTTTTTGATGTTCGTGGAATTGTGCATCAGGAATTCGTACCTCCTGGCCAGACTGTTAACCAGCACGTTTGCTTGGATGTTTTAAGGCGTCTGCGAGAGGATGTGAGGAGGAAACGCCCGGAACTTTGGCGATCAGGTGACTGGTTTCTGCATCACGACAACACTCCAGCACACACTGCCTTACGAGTGACCCACTATTTGGCATCTCAGAGGTGGTCTGTCGTTCCCCACGCTCCGTATTCGCCGGACCTAGCCCCGTGCACTTTTTCCTATTTCCACGAATGAAAAGAAAACGCTAAAAGGGGAGCGTTATGACGAATGTGGTAAAAACAGCTTCGCAAAGGGCACTGGACAATATCAAATTTGAAGAGTTCCAAACATGCTTCCAATAGTGGGAAAAGAGACTTGACAAGTGTATCGCATGTAATGGAGAGTATTTTGAAGGTGACTGAAGTAATTTTGTAAAAAGGTTCATCAATAAGTTTTTATGATAACAATCCGGTTTCTTTTGGGTCCCCCCTCGTATATATAAGGTGAGTCATATGCCCCTATTTATTCTTTTCTATGCAACTCGCAGTTTATAGTCTAATGAGAGTACATTGACCCTCTTAGCAGAAAAGCCGTTATTGCAGCTCTGCCCTTCTATTTGGTAATATACGCACCCAGCATTAATACTTACAGCCGGGAATGAGGACCAAAAAGCTGCGGAAATCTTAAATAAATGGCGTGTTTTCATGCATTAATACTAGCAAGCTGGTAAATCAATCCATTTCCAAATAGTGGCATAGAATACGTGACATATGGCCGAATGAGTTATTTAGCTCGTGGAAAATGAAGATGTTAAGACTAGCTTCGAAATGACGTCAAATTGTTCGGACTTTTTTTCTTTCTCCAAGTCTTTATTTGCTGTATTTTAGTTACTAATTTATTTATTGTTGCTATTGGTTATCTTGTAAGCTAAAGGCACAAGAATTACAATCCGATAATTAGGGATTTACACGGAATATGCTCACCATATAAGTTGCTCGAGCTCAACCTATCGGCAACTAGGAGGGTCCCTTGCCCTTTAATGGGTAACTACGGGCTATCTTTATCTTTTATTAAAGATCATGTTTAACTTGTGAGCCATATAGGTAATCTGTACTGCATTTGGTGTTGTAGACCATGTTACGTACTTGGCTTTCTTTTTTAGGAGCATGTCGACGACATTAATCTTGTAGTATTTGTTTCATGCTTAAATCTTGTGTTTCACTTTGCACTTGTGAAATATTTCAAACTTGGTTGAATGGGTCAAGCACAATATCAACCATGGTTAAACATTTACTACAAACTATACATTTATAACTATCTGCCAGTGGAAAACATGGCTACTATTTTATTTTGAAAACACCTATAATATTAAAAAATGTTATTTGTATTATAATATCAAATTATATGGCACAAGAGGTAAACCAAAGGGTAATAAAGTTTTAGAGCTGATGAGGCAGGATTTGAACCCATCTTAAACTAACAGAGTGGTTAAGTAAGTAATCGGTATAATTCCATTCAGCCAACGCTATGCTGAGAGTTAAGGTCCCTTTCTATACAATAAGTAGTGGCAGACCTCCGACCTCCACCTCGAATCTTAACATGCGTTTTTCAGCTTCATACAGTGTTTTGAGCTCGTTTTGGTAGATTTAACTCAAATGAGAAAAACTACATCCACCATTACTTTTCCTCTATAAGCTAAAAAAGTAACGTAATGTGACAGAAGCGAAAACAATCCACCTAAATCTTAGCATTTTTTGACATGGCTGTACAATGAAAATACGTGTTGACCGAAGAGATTTCAATCCAATTGGTCTCACTGTTTAGATCTGCGTTTCAATGTTATTGTCAACTGATGCATGTGATAGGTTGTTCCTTCAAGGGCGTGTTTAAAGGTGTGTGTTAATGTACGCTAATGAATAAAAGTTTGTAAACTCGTCTAAAGTTACTACTGCAACCTCTGTGTCTGGAAAATGACATACATAGTGATTGCTTCCTGTCCCTTATAAAACTTATGCACTGAATTATCTACCCCTCCTCTATAAACTGTTCTGCAAATCAGCCATTAGAATTCATTCAAGAAAGGCACAAATCACATATGTCGCTTAGCACGTTGCATAAATTCAAAAATAAGTAGGGGCAGATGACTCACCTGGTATATATACACATTTTGTTCGTCATATAAGTACCTTTAATATATAGCTATTGATGAAAAGCTTTAGCCATTTTGGGAAAATAAGACTTTGAAAAAAGCTCCCTTTAGAACATAGTTGGGATTGAGGCGGGTTTTTAAAAAAAGATCTTTGTGTCATATCTTTAGAAGATACTGAACTTAGCGTCAAGCTTGGTGTTTGAGCGACTTTTCAGTTGTATTTTTTTATGGTTTTACAGACGCACACACATACTTTTTTTTTCTAAAACACGTTTTATATTTAGGGGCCTCAAAACAAAATATGTAATTTCGGTGGTATCCTAGTATCGAATTTTTGGGTGGAATGCAACACATTCTCTACATACCAGATAGGTATGTGATAGGAAAGGTAGACAAAAGAAAAAGAAAATGAAGACACTACTAACTGGCACTCACTCACTGGCTGTTGGCATCTGATTTAGTGTCAGCGCGTTGTGTGTCATGCGTGTACCTGTCCAACCACTTATTGACGGATTTGTGGGGTATTGTAGGGTGGCGGGTTTGATTTAGGTAGGGGAAAGAAAGGAGCAATGCAAGGAGCAACGCATTTAAAGTTTTGGTGACAAAACTATTATTTTGTGAAAAAGTTAGGTAAAATCTCAGGTAAAATCCCACTCCGAGGGTACATTTTCAATTCTCAGCTATACATTAGCAGTTGCTCGTAATTAGATGGTTTCTACCTATACATAGGTCTGGAGCATGTCGTTTATCTGCTTTTCGATTATTACACTAAGTAATTAATCGGTCTCTGTGTGTGTGTCTGCCTATCTCTCCCTCTCTTTCTCCTCTCTTTCTCCCCTCTCTCTCTCTCTCTCTCTCTCTCTCTCTCTCTCTCTCTCTCTCTCTCTCTCTCTCCATGTGCTGGTCCACAACTGAGGCGCTCGGAATAATAATGGCAGATCCCAACCGACATCAAATTTTGAGATGGAAGCATGACCGTGCACAGCTGCCACCTACCTTTCATATGATGAAGTATCAAACTAATTGGAATATGCCAAAGCTTTCATTTTCCACCTTTAAAATTTGTCCGTAGTGAAAACAAACACATCTTCAGTGCAAAAATGACATATCCCAACTATGAGTCTTTACTTTATGGCCGCCATACTTCATGGCGTTTTAGTGGCGGTAGTAAATATAGTGCAGACGTTATTCTTGAATCTCAAAAAAAAAAAAAAAAAAAGGAAAGAAATGAGTGAGAAGGGCAACTGAATGGGTAATAAACAGAAGGAAGTTGTTCAGAAATAGTGGTAAATCATGTATTAATCAAATGAACAGGGAAGACTTTGACATACAGAATGGCATCATTTCAAACTTTGTAATTAGAAAAAAAAAAAAAAAGATGTTGATGGTGCTCCTCTGCTTTTACGTAAGGCTACATACATTACTTTGGATCATGATAATCCTGAGATTAAATTTGGTTTTAGTTATTCTAACTCTGAAATGTGTAAAAAAGTTAATTTTACGAAAAGAGATAAAGGTTCACATGTTTCTTGGTTTAAGTTACAGCAGAAATACAGTGAACAGAGATAGATAAAGAAACAATGATCTGATGAAATTACTGAAATATATACCATCCATTTATAATAATTTTTACAACAATCTTCGTCCTGATGATGTTGATGACAACGAAAAATGTGAAGATGTGGAAATAGAGCTGGATTAGATATTTCAAGATCTTAAATGAAGCAAAAGTCTATTTCACACCATTTTTTGTACATTTTTGTTCTAATAAACAACACAAAGTCAAGAAAACTATTAATCACAATTGTTCACAAGTTTGCACATGGACTTAAAATCCCTTAATTTAAATACCCAGAAAATATCAAGTCGTAATGTTGTTCAGAAAAAAAAACAGAAAATGATATCATAATGAACTTTGGTTGGGATCTGCCGTTATTATTCTAAGTGCCTCAATTGTATCATGCTAATATGAATAAGAAGGCTGACATAGCATCGTTAAGTCCACAGAAATGACGTAACAGTTGCAACTAAAGCCTTTATTTGCAATTTACATAACTTACACCACCCACTATCCTTTGTTTCTATATATCTTCTGCAAACTATCTTTAGAAAAGCGCATTTTCTATCTACTTCATGTTAATCGAAGTAACCTTTGGAGAAATAGCTTCAATACACATTTTACGATAGATACCAGAGCACAAAAGGAAAACAAATCTATAGCCAGACATTTAAAAGCTAGACTTAACTTTCAATAGTCTTTCCATGACATCGCAAGAAACAATTGAAAAGAGATTACTGGAAATCTTAAACAAATAACTTTTGAATTCTTGGTGGATTTTTTTTTAGATAATACGCTTTCCAGCACCTAATTACTTAAGAACTAATTTTAAAAATGTGCTTGCTTACCAGATGATACTGAAAAAGAATCATCACTATTGTTGCTGTTGTTGCCTGAAATGCCAACTGAAAAATTCACGGTTTAATATAGAATTTTTACGTATGAGGCATATGTAAACGCAGTATCACATAGATGTGCAGAACATTTCAGGATATGTACCTTTCCTTGTGTTCCAAATAGAGATATTGTTAGAGGTATGGTTAATAAGTTTAAGACAACAGGTTTGCTAAACGTTCAAACTAGGAAGCGAAGGCATCTTTCAAGAACGAAAAAATGATAACATTTGTGCATTATTCGAACACTTCAAATAAATCTAAAAGATTACTGCGCAGTAAGTACAAGCTATATTCCTCATATGTAGCGTGGGAGTTTTGATCATGTTTGGTGTAGTAGAGAGCACGTGGAGCATACACGCGATCTGAGCCGGATCAGAAGAGGACCGCTTTATTCTTAGCATTGAGGTAAACTAAGTGATGCATCGTGATAGAACAAAGAAAGCGTCTTCCGTTTCCCACTGGCAAAGCTTAAAATTTATCTTAAAGCACGCAAAAAATATAAAGCAGAGTTGATGATGTTAAGTGTACTAGCAAAGGGGGGTTAAATACATATACGAAAAATGGTTTCTTTATTCCGACAGAGGAAACTGGTTACTCCCAACAGTCACTTTTAAGCAGAAACTGTTTCCTGCATTTGAGGTAGTACGATATGGAACTAACTAACAGAGAAATTGCTTACCTGCTTCAGTTTTCCAATAAATTGTTTTTTGCACATATCACATTTGTGATAAAAACAGTTACCTTAGAATTCTACCGCGAATAACGTCTAACTGGTAGAGATTTTAAAATTGTGGGCAGAATTTTAAAAATCTTCTGCGTGAGAACCAACAAATTACGTGCCAGATACTAGCGACAAATAAGGCACAAAACGCTGATGTTGGCAAAGACATTATGCATGCCTAAGAGAAATGTTCAAGAACGACGCGCCAACAATTTACGTAGATGTGTAGTTTCAGCTAACAGCGCTTTAACACAATATTTGAACATCTATTCTGTTGGAGCATGATGCCTTGTCAACAACTTATGCATTTATGTAGTTTCAGCTAACCCCATTTAGTCTTACATTTGAATATTGTTTTGTCTTAGAGCATGATGTCTTTATTCTGTTTTAGTGTTTCGCTTATGTATCTTGTAAACATTCATCGATGGTGAACCTGAATATTTATTTCTGTCCTACATATGATGCTTTGCTTTCAACTGTTTAATGTTTTCGTTATATCTGCTGCTAGAGGCGCAAGCCCCTTCTGCGTGAGCCTAGAGCGCAGTGTTGTCAAATATTGCGTTGCAAATTGGTTTTAGATAAAAGCATGTAAATGGATCAAAGGCTATTTAGAAATGCGTCCCCCCCCCCTTTCTGGTGAGTTACACTCGTGATTTTGAATAGCCTACTCTCTAAACAGAGACATAAAGAATCGTATACCTACAGTGCATTTCATAAAAATGTATTCAGCCGTTCTTCAGTGAAACAGTAATTTACAAACATAAGAACAGAAAATTTAGAAGTTAAGTTTCAGTGAGATGGCGCTTTCTCAGTATCATCTGTCAAGCAATCACATTTTTTAAATTAGTTCTTAAGTGATTAGGTGCCGAAAAATTAAATCAAATTATACCACATAGTTGATCTTGAAGCTAGTTATGGTTTAAATATGTATACACTAAAATAAACAGTAATATGGACTATATTATGACAGAGAACCAAAATTTATTCATATTATTATTTTTATTATCAGATAAACAATAGCAAAATGAAATCAAATATATCCACCTTTGTACATTATGGGTGCGTTTGGAGATTGAAGAATGTACTAACCAAATATGTAATGTTCTAAATACTGGCAAAATAGGGTATCTCTTAAGATTTCGAAGAGCCTATATAAGTATATAAATTTCGAAAATGCCTTTATTGTCCGGTTTTGCCTGCTTAGGACACTGAAATAAATAGTTACATAAACATTTAATGTACTATTTTTCAGTATTGATATTCCGTAGTTTGAGTTCTTAAGTGGCCTTAAACTCTGCAATCCGATTAAAATGTCAATATAAAAGCACGGTTATAAAACTTAAAAATAAAATTAATACTAATCTGAAAACCAAGGTTTTTTTTTCAGAACTGGTAATGAACTTGCTCTACTTTGTTTTTCCCGTCATATTGAGCTTGCATAACTATTGCATATCTTCTATTTTTGTTTGCAGTGCTCTATATAGGAAAATAATAGCAAAGTTTAATCAATTCATAGTCATGACTATTTAAAAATAACTATTTTAAATTTAAATTTAACCGCAGATTAACAATTATATCTGCTAAATTTGCACTCACATTAGCTAAAACATCATCCAAGATATCAGGTTGAAAGTTTTACAGGATTCATATGTATGCCTTACAAGTTCATTGATCTACTTTTAACCAACAAGTTCATTTATAAAAAAAAAGGCACGCTTCTTCTCTGAATGTATAAACTTAAGTTTGCAGGCCGTGATCTAGAAGACATCAAAGATAACGATAATTCGCAAAGGACTGACATGTCATCTTCAGACCGATGGTGATCCATGGGCCGAGCTTTGACCCTTTAGGGATGGTTAATCACAAGCCTGTGTTAAAAGCATCGCTCAGGTTTAACCCGTACAGATGACATTTAGGTTTTCAATATATATCAAATAGAATATCATGATGATGGTTGGTATGATGACGACGACAATGATAATGATTAGACCCCATCTTGAGGGGACTAGGAATTTTAAAATAACCAACTTGCTCAGGTTCTTCTAATGATTATAATCAATTCTGTGATTGTTTCTGATTGAATGTTTATTATTATTTACCAAAACTTGAGGTTTTTTTTAATGTTCTAACAATTACATCTTAATAGAGCGTAACTTCCTGTATTGATTGATTTGCCCGTGTTTTATTGTATATAAAATTGAAGGTAAATTTTATTAGCATCTTTGGTCTCGAAGCGTAATGCTTATTTACCAATCGTGAGGATAAAGGGAATGCAGCTAAAGCATTTTAGGTTAGGTGCCTATAGATTCAATAGGTTATACAACGGAGAAGACTCTATGGATCCTGGGCTCATTAGAGCATCATTCTCCCATTTCATTCAGGTTCCAATATGACAACGTTGGAGGACGTAAATTAAAAAAATAAGGTGGGCACGAAGATACACCAGGAACTGTTGTAGCTATCACCCCCTTAGGAAGAAAGAAGGAAGTGAAAGAACCAGGTTTATCAGACGAGGATCTTTCACATGACAAATCTATCATAGGGGACCACACGCTTCTCTTCCCTTCCGTAGGAAGCCGACTTAAGGATTTTTACGCCCAAAAAATAAAATCAAACACCCTCCGTTTGATTTGAGAAGGATTCTCTGGTTATGTATGGAATCTAACAGTCTAATATAAAATTCTGTGACTCACCGCATAATGTGGAAAAATGTAAATGACACATTCGTTAAGCTGCGGCCACTATAACTTGAAGTTGACGCTTGAGATACCACGAAAGCCATATCGTTACACATCCTGAGGTTCAGCCCCGTCTTTACAGTTAATCATGAAATTTTTTACGTATTACGATTAAACAAAAGTTATTTTAATGTTATTTTTTGTCATAACGCGGGATATCCAATCATAAAAATGAAAATATATTAAGCGTCAAATTTACGTTACAGTTTCTCGGGATGTAATTGACCTATTACGATGCAACGAACTCCATTTTAGTGTTAGTTTATAGGTTATTAACTGCAACAAAATACTAGGTTTCTAGTTAAGAAAATAAGTTTAAGTTGAAAACCATATTCGCTATATTTGCTTAAACTTTGAATGTCTAACTCATGTTTGCTATACATTCCAATGTATATACATATGTTCAAAAAACCGAAATAAGGCCGCAGGATTTGAACGTTTTTGAAATCGACGTTCATGCACAACATTCAGTTGCCCATTTAATCTATATTACATTAGATTCCGGCTAAACGTTGTTTACAATTAGGTTATAACTGATTCAGAGCTGGAAACAAACTAGTTGTTGACAAGTTCAGGAATAAGTGTTCAATAATAATTTTGCAGATAGGAATTGCTGCACCTCTAGTTGTTTCATAGACCTTTAGAATCAGTTTAAGTTAACCTGCATTTTATTTGCATACTTGCTTTAGTGGCTTAGTACAGTATTACTGGCTAAGATCTGTTTAAACTGGTTTGTGTTATTGTTATGGGGTAGCTGAAATAGATATCCCAAGGACAACTCCTTTCCATTGTGGAGTCTATTGTTCAGGAGAGGAACAGATCTCACTGTAGTCTGTTATGATCCATATTTAAGGAAAATAGGCTGTGGAGATATGTTCTTATTCTTCTGTTATATCCCTCCTGCTTGGAACAAAATAAGTGGCCATTACTAAATATATTTCCAAATAAAACCACATGTTACCGAGCAGGTTGGCTCAGGCAGTTTCGTTTGTGGCCCCATTCGGGAGGACCGGGTTCGATTACCATGGCCAACCTACCTGAACCATGGTCTTTTAGGTCTTTTCTCGGGTCACCAGGCGAATGTTGAGTAGGGTAATTACATCCTCCGAATTTCCTATTCCACCTTTTCATCTCCAGTATCATTTCACATCATCTCTCATTGGGTGGCCTGTTTCAGGGTAAGAAGTGTCAGCGGTTGTCTCGGTGATGCATGGCAGGATGATAAGCTCTGAAGAAACTACTTCCTCCTCTGGCAGTTCGGTTGCCGGTCTCCGAGCCGGCTGCTGGGACCATTTCAGAACCATAGTAGGGGGGAATGTCCGTTGTCGTGTCCTACCTGGGGAGGTTGCTATCTAAGTAAAATGTAGGGACCCTGCCCTCTGTACTGTCGTGACTCCTTGGGACTGCCGCTCTCGCCTTGTCCTTCCTCCCGGAGAAGCTCCACTTGGGGCATAAGTACAACAGATCAAGACTGGTCGCAGTGCCAAATCCTCTCCTAATCCTAAAAACTAGATGTTTGCTCCACAATGAAACCCCATCAAATTGGCACTGCAATAAATTACGATAGATGATATTGTTTGTGATTGTTTATTATTCTACGTTTATGTACTGTATTTAATTCATTTGTGTGTTTGAATGCATTCGGTGTTTCTACCTATTTTTAATATTAATATAATATTTTTCATTTATTTTAGCACTATGCTGTGTAGAGATAAAACAGGAATACCGTTTAACTGAAGACACAAAAACTGTTATCCCCAGCTATTTAAATGCTGCATGATGTCAAATATGCACTCTGCTTACTGCGTCAAAAAGCTTCGCGTTCGAGGGACGGAATATTCTTTTCCTTTTCTGCCTTAACCTTCTAAGGGTTGGACATGATATCGGAATTATTGATGGCTAAGATCAATCATCTTAAGACATGCTATTGCATGTAAATAATTTCGTATGTTAAAATCAATGCACAAGAAAAGAACATTTACCTAATCAGAGAAAAATGTTAATCAATCTTATGTCAGGATTACATTCTGCATTGTATAGCTCCGGAAATTGGGGTTCCGGTGAATTCATTCGACTCCAAAACCATTTGTGTAACCGTCAAATCTGTGGAGTTTAGTTATGTTCATTTATCGCAGATACTGATATGCACGTGATGAACATTCTTAACATTAGAAAGGAAAATGAAATTCTTAGGATTGAGCAGAGTTAATGAATAAATATTGTAATTTAGATTAATTATTGTTAGCTGTAGGATTGGATCACATCAATAGGAGTATTGGTGGGAGTAATGCTTAATAGACAAAAGGGCATGTATTTCTAAAAGTCGCGTCTTTCCCTTTTTGAGTTTGAAATCTTTCAAAAGTGTTTTCTCTGATCGATTATCAGTAGCCGTAGTGCTTAAAGACCACGCTCTGGTTATATAAGGTTAGAGTGCACCGCTAGGGAGCCTTCCGCTTAGCATTTCTGCGACTGTCTAACGGCAACGAACAGTTTGCATTATTATTACGGAAGCAATTATTTTTAAACCATAAAGCCTGGGTAGTCTATCTTGGCACATATAATTCAGTATTTATATTTTCGAGTGATAAGACTCAGAAACAGTTTAATTCTTCAATCTCAAACAGACGGCAACTCACTTCAAATGGACCATAATTAGATTTGAGAGCAGCTGTGTTGAATCCAACACTGTGAGCCATTCCGTGTGGGGTTTGTGTCACTTTCTCTTGTTCTTATGATCATTATTAGCCTCCAATAAATTTATCAGTCAACTTAACTGGGGCTGTTTACCCTCAGTCACGAACATACATACCCTGGAAGAAAGCTTTGATATAATTCACCACTGGAGCAGCTGGCAACAGATTCATCAGAGAACGAGACTGGAGACATCAAAGGTGAGGCGCACAGTCATTGACATCAACCAGCAATAAGACGAAGAACATCACCAAATTAAAATCAGAGCTAAGAAAACTAATTTAAAAATTCATTCTTCCAAATAAGGGCATGTTGGTTAACATAGATGTAATTGAAGATACAGTACTTCTTAATAAAATAATAATTTAACAATTCTGTATAAATATAGACTAATTTATTACATGTTTAATCGGACATCAAAACAATCATACTTCGTATTAAGGTATAATTAGATTTTGTTCCAACTGGAACAGTATTGCTTATGTAACAGTTATGCCCTTCTTGTATAAGTACATTTAACTCGATAACACTACGATGAAATGAATAGATGGTTTATCCGTTGTGTTTTTCGGAACAAAACACATTTTAATCCGTTACTTCCTGTAATAAGCATTTTGTTTTAGATTCGAAATGACCCCATCTTCTGTCGAGAGATAACACAGAAATGAAATGTGTAGTGTTTAACGCCCACTTTTACTACATACGGCACCGCAGGCGGTGACACTAATGGTACATGAGATGAATATGGAGCACCGGTGAAATGAAATGGCGAGGGAAACCGGAGGTCCCGGAGAAAAGCTGCCCCAGCGCCGTGTTGTCCACCACAAATCTCACTTTGCGGTCGCCTGGGATCGAACCCGGGCCGCCTTAGTGAGAGCCAAGCGGTCTAACCACTGAGCCACGGCGCGACCTGGGTAACCCGGAGGAGAACTGCTATGCTGTGATGACTGTTGTCGATAGCCACAGGCCTTCTCCAGAATGTAGGCCATCGTATGTTTGCCAGTGGATTACGCTTTGTCAGATCAGAGGAGTTAAAAATCTAAGCTGCCATTTTCTTCCACTCCCTTGATTATAAACACACTATTCCCTGATCATATAAGCTTAACATAATATACTTTGCGGGAAAATTTTCAAAATGATACATTGCGTTATCCGCAAAAGGGATATGTTATCTGCTTTCAGTACTTCAGATCTTTTACAAAAGTGAACATATTTGCTTAATTCTTTATTTTGAAAATTAAGGCCGTGCACATCCAACTAGGTCTCTGATTTCTTTTAACAATCTCCAACTTGATGGGTTCTTTTTTTTTTCGCAATTTACGTCTTCCAACGTTAAGTCATATCGGACGATGAATGAAGTGAGTGAAGTGATGCTCAAATGAGTCCGGGTTCCATGGAGCTTAGAGTTACCCGACATTGGTCTATCAAGATAAGGAAAAACCCCGGAAAAACCTTATCCAGGTAACTCACTCTGACCGAGATTCGAACTCGGGACCTCTTGAACATGAGGTAGACACGCCACCATCTACGCTACCGAGGCGGGGTAACTTGATGTTCGTTTTCTACAACTTATTTATCTGTTAAGCAATGTTACCTCAGCTTTAAGTAAGCTGCAACTTCAGATTTCTTTATGTGCTTGATCTATGTTTAAGTGATTTACTCTTCTTTTGGCAAAGCATTTTAGATAAGCATATTAATTGCAAATTGTAGAAAGTATTGACCTCACAGCTGTTGGGCATTTAATATATTGTATCAAACTGCAATTTTTAAAGTCCATGCATCTGGTGTGTAGGTAAGTTTCTGAAAACTATTCTTTGAAATACAAAAATTTAGCATTTGTAATACAGGACATTCTGCCCCCCCATAGCCAATATAACAATCCATCACACATTAAAGCTTTCATTTTAAATATTTATGTAATTTATCGTGGTCCTTAACTATTTATTGTATCTCCTGTGTTTTCGGTACATTTACGCTGAATATAACTTAATTGCCTTTCTACACATAGGTTGAAAACTTTAAACGTTCTCCGATGAGATGCTTAATCATACCCATTTTCCTCCAAAACGGTTAGTTTGAAGAAAAAGACTCTAGGAATAAACATACTTTCCTAGTAATTGCAAAGTAATCTCATAAAATTAATTTGATTTGTTTTATTTTCTGAGTTCGTTTTAGTTTGTAAAAGTGGATATAAAGTACCATTAAAGGTTTATACATTCTTGGTTCATTTAAGGGAAGGCGTGGGTAATGTTTCTTTCCTTATTAAAAAAGAGCCTCTGTTTGGAATATTTCATGTGTATATTTACTTATATTTCGTTTTCATAATAAACGTAATGCAGCGAGTTCAATTTAGATAATAAGATTTGATTGTGAACAATCATTATTTTACATTTCTGGATAAAATTTCTGTTTAAAATGCATTTATTTATCACAAAATCATTTGTACGACAGTTTATCTCTGAACGTTTTAAGCAATTTTATGTCTATATTTAGATATTACTGTTTTAATTTTAAAACTGTATTTATTAGTTTAATTATGCGCCTAAGAAATAGTCCAACAATTTTACATCTCACAGAGATATAATACTTGTTTAGTTTAATTTAGTAGAAATCACTCAAAATTTATGTTTGTATTTATTACTCTAATACCTTGCATTTGGTTAGTTCTAGGATTAGGATTACTATGGAGGGGATTCGACGCCGAAACCTATGGTTTAATGTACCTAAGCCCCCAAGTGAGGCATCCCCGAGAGGAAGGATGTGGCGGGAGGGGACAGAGGGTGGCCGACCCAAGAATTCACGACAGCGCCGAGACACCCACCGACACTTCTACCCTGAAAGAGACCACCAGTGAGATCATGTGAAATGATAATGGAGATGAAATGGAGGGACAGGAAATTCGAGGGATGTAATTAAATTAACCAGCATTTGCCTGACGACCCGAGAAAACCCCCAAAAATCCATGGGTCAGATAGGGCGGTCGGTTAGTTCTATGTAAAAGTAGCCTTCAAATGAACTAGGTAGATGTAGGTTAAGTGACGGAGAGAATAAAGAGCACCTCGACCCGCAATTGGACTTTTTATTCGTGCACCCCCGGGAGGAACGGATGAAATTAAGGAACTGCAGGATAGGTATTGGATGCAGAAACGGACAACACAAGCGGCAGAGACGCACAGTTCCCAAACGTTTATTGGCTTGAATGCCCGACTGGGAGACACTCGGGGGCGACCCACCAAAACCTTCGGAGTGTGATTTAGAGGTTGCCTCCGGTGGTAACCATGGATAGTTCGACTTCATAGTGGAGGCTCCCTGTGGCGGAGCCGAGAAGAGGTTCTACATCGCAAGCCTCTACGTCATCTTCCCCGGAATCGTATTGTAACACGAAAAGGTGAGACGAAATGAGAGGAAATGGGGAAGAGGAGAGTCCTGGTAGAAGACACACCACTCCAGCAATCGCCTTGCCGACCAAGTGGGAAAAAAATAAAACGGAAAACCACAAGATCAAAGTTTGCGTCCACCAGAGATCAAACCGGATACCTCCCGAATGCGTGCCTTACGCGTTACCGCGGAACCATCTCACTTGGTTTCAGTTGAATTTGTCAACAAGCAGAATTTGTCAGTAAATCCTTCATGAAAGGTCCTGTTTTCATTTTCTTTGTGGTCCCTGCAAGAAATGTTAACCCCAATTTGTTCACTTCATCATTTTCAGCATTTCCTTATTGGGTTAAAACAACTTACATGAGAGCTTAACTTTGATTTTAATTAAATGTTTAGCAAATAGTTTAACATCACGTATGACTTTATATTTTCTTATTTTAAACCCCTCTTTTTGTATTGGTTTTAAAAAGTATTTATTTTGAAAATAAAAGTTATCTAAAAATTGATGTCTTGAAGCTATTATAAATTATAACTTTTACATTATAATTTATAAAGTATTTATTTATTTATTTACTTATTTATTTATTTATTTATTTATTTATTTATTTATTTATTTATTTATTTATTTATTTATTTATTTATTTATTTATTTATTTATTTATTTGTTTATTTGTTTGTTTGTTTGTTTGTTTGTTTGTTTGTTTGTTTGTTTGTTTGTTTGTTTGTTTGTTTGTTTGTTTGTTTGTTTGTTTGTTTGTTTGTTTGTTTGTTTGTTTGTTTGTTTGTTTGTTTGTTTGTTTGTTTGTTTATTTGTTTATTTATTTATTTATTTATTTATTTATTTATTTATTTATTTATTTATTTATTTATTTATTTATTTATTTATTTATTTATTTATTTATTTATTTATTTATTTATTTATTTATTTATTTATTTATTTATTTATTTATTTATTTATTTATTTATTTATTTATTTATTTATTTATTTATTTATTTATTTATTTATTTATTTATTTATTTATTTATTTATTTATTTATTTATTTATTTATTTATTTATTTATTTATTTATTTATTTATTTATTTATTTATTTATTTATTTATTTATTTATTTATTTATTTATTTATTTATTTATTTATTTATTTATTTATTTATTTATTTATTTGTTTATTTATTTGTTTATTTATTTGTTTATTTATTCATTTATTTATTTTTAGGATACACTACAAAACCTTTATACTAAAAAGTTACAGTTTGAAAATTTATGAAGGTAAAACACTAAAATATTATCACGGTGTATACCTATACAGTAAATTAACAAAGTTTCAGAAATGTTGAGAAGAAATTAAATATAATATTTTCACCCATGAATTGCGTAATGCGTTAATTTTATCAACATCCATTCGTTGTATTTTAGCCTCTAGATTTTATGAGTAACATCAACTATCTATTTAGGGGAGAGAACTGGCGATAACCGAAGTTAAGTGAGACTAACATACGCGGCAGTTTGAAAACATGTGGTCAAACATAAAGCAAGTCGGCGTACTGCTAGTTCACGTGATTGCCTTTACGGGCATGTGCGGCTAGTCTAAAAATGAACTCCGCACATGTCTATCTTCCCTCTAACTTTTTCTAAGGTTTCCTGAAAGATTAGCCAGCTAATGCCCATCGCTTAATCATTAACAAGTTAATGTTACTCCATCTCGTGTAACTAAGGGCTATAAAAGTGTAACTACCGTACTTTTCAAGAATATGACGTAAATTATACTTTCTCTGTATGTTGCCATCTCACTGTTCATCCATTTACTCGGTCGTTCTCTGTAAACACCTATATATCAGCGACCGTCGTAAATCTACTCAGATTAACTTACCCTAACACCGATATTAAAGACATCAATGTAAATATTATAATAAGTAATTTCAGGACTACTAGTGCAGTTGACATTTTACTGTAGTCGTTTAGTTCAAACGCTAAGCGATTTGAATTTTATATAAAATAGCATAGTTGTGAACAAAACCTGCTTATCCTACTTTTATTGTACTTTGTATATAAAATCACCTAAGCTAATAACTATCCTTAAATACTACATGTCTTGTGATGTAATAAATATTATTTAGAGGCCTTATTTTACTCAAAATGAATTACTAAACTTCGCCTTTTATTGTTATTACTGACATTAGGTTTTCAGGCATTTGTATTTATGACTTATTTACACTAGCAAATGCAGTTTTGGTTACAATGCAATTCATTTACTTTCTGTTGCTGAAGGAAGTGTCAAATGGCCGTATCATATTTAAATATCTTCAATGCTGAAGAAGCAAAATTAAAGCACTAGGGTGAAGTTTACGTCAGGAGCTTAATTTGCATGTAATTTTAATAGCAAATAATCCACAACTTCGGTGGCCTCAATGTCGTTCTCGGTGTTCTGGAAATAATATGCTTGCCTTTGTTTTCCAAGGTCACTGTTCAAACCCGGCGAAGAACGATGTGTTCTTTCGGCCGCAAAAATCCTTAGCATGGCTTTCTTCGGAAGGGAAGTAAAGCCGGTGGTCCCATGTATTATATTTATGGTAGACAGAAGAATCATAAATCTGATAAAGATACCTCTGAGCAAAATTAAGCGATTTTTCACGACCAATATAGGATGGGACGCTGAGAACCACAGCCGTTAAGAAGCGTCCACAAATAAAAATTCAACTCACTGGTGGTCTCAATGAGGCTTCTTTTGGAATATATTATATTGAGTATCCACAGATATGGTTTCATTTAGCAACTGAAAATGGACTACAAACATGAAAAGCATATCAAATAATGTCACTTTAATAACCAGAGTGAGGAAAAAAAATACCTTGCGATTGATGTATCACATATATAACGTTTAAGAACCATACAAAAATTCTAATGTGAACTAATATAAAATGATCTCTGAATTAAATTTAGTTTATGATATAAATGTAATGTCTATAAAGCACATTTGAGGCTTTACCTTAACCTATAAATTAATGCACTATATACATCAAAAGTTCATCAACTAATTGCTCTAAAATGTCCCAATATGATGACTGTATATATATATATCCCAACGCAAAACAAATAATTATATAGTGTTGCCGTTTTAGCTCTTAAATATTTTAATATGATATAAAACTGGAAAGATAAAGACAGATTTATTGGTGTTAAGTGGTTAACAAGCATGCCGCCTGTGCCGGCGTATATAAAAAAATATGGTCTTCCCCATAGGAAAAGCACATGTTTTCAGCATGTATAATATTTGTTAAACAGTTTTGGAAACGTTCCGCAGCACAGACATGCCTGCCTTTAGCTTATATACAAAATATATTATCTTATAACCTAAACACGATAAAGCAATGAGAAGAGTACACGTATGCAATGTGGGCGTTTCTACTTACCTCTAGATGGAGTGGGCGACGGTCCCACGTCCAATAAGCGTATCTCCTCCGTGATTAAGCTGGTATAGCTCTTGTATATCTCACCAGGCACCCCAAGGCCTGCACACTTGCTACGGGATGATTTAGGTTGGAGTATCGGCGGAAGAACCCAAGGTAGAGGATGGGACCAGGTCCATTGCAGCAGTCCGAGTGTGTATACCTCAGCGCGCGAGTTGAGCGACTGAGAACAGTCTGGGTCCCCAAGTGTAGATCAATAGCACACCGCCACACGCGCAGTCGGACTCGAACCCTGACCCAACCTCTCGCCCACTGCCCTAGGTCTAACATGCTAGCATTTTCCATGACTCAGGCTAAGAGGACGATCTCCCCTCTTTGCCATGAAGCAGGAAAAAAAACGAAAACAAAATCAACTTCAGTGACTGGAGAAGCAAGCTATCCTAAATTACACACGAGAGCGGACAAAACGTTTCATGTATCAAAAGTGCAATTTGGATCTCAGAATAAAACAAACGGTACATGTGCAATGAACGTGTCAATTGATGCTTTGAAAACGAGCGTGTAATATATATAGTAAGAATCACAACACAAGTACTGAGTGACACCCAAGGAAGGCGAGATGGAGAAATGTGTTACATAATCATTTGCTGGCGTCCCCATTGATGTTATGATACACAATACACGCTATTGTCAGAAAAACGTGTAATATTTAATCCAGCATTTACATACTCCTCGAACTAGAACTCGAACTAGCTCCCTAGCTCATAATGATGTCATAAATAGATCTACTATCTATATTGGCTACTGTATTGCTCTCACGAGAATGTACCCGTAAGGAATGTACTTGATATCAGCAACTCTAGTGTTTTGTAAGAAAGATCACGTCTGGAATGTCAACAAATCAATAAAGCTTAGGCTTATTAAAACATGTCTTTTTTTTTTTTGTTAACAATGCTAGGATACTAACATTGCGTGAATCGCAAGGATAAATTAAGAAGTATGTTTTCTGAGAGGCCTAAGCCTTGGTGATTTGTTTAAAACTCAAGCCGTAATCTTTTTCAGAAAACAATGGAGCTTTCGATGTTACACATTACTTGTAGACACAATTTCTGAGAGGAACACAGTTTTAATGTCCCAACTACATTACTGCAATTGGCCTTCCGTAGCAGTTAGCGTAAACACGCGGTGACGCCAGAACAAAGTACAGAGATGACTAAGGAAATCGCATTGCACTGACAGTGCTTCCAGGTCAGTTATGCATTATTATAATACAGGGCAAAGCGAGAAACCGTATCGGGAAAAATTCGCAACACAGACATGTTTACCTCAACTTATCGCACATACACGGTGAGTCCAATGTATGTATAGTCTGTTCAGATATACTCATGTCTTCTGGACAGCAATGTATCATACATCGGCAGGCGCGAGAAAACATATCATGTAGACACACGCAGCGTCCAATCGCTCTATTTGTTTTTCGTAACTTACTGTACATCAACTTACTAATATTTCACTCTTCTAATCAACCAGATAAGACCCGATAAGAGACTATCACAACGCTGGTCACCTGAAGGTCGATACGCCTCAATGTTCTGTGCAGTTATATCAAATGGTTCAACGTGTCCTTGTGAAATATCTGTAGTGCAATGTGGTGTCATCCATAATCACGAATATATCTAAGAGTCAAAACAAAGGAAGATAACATGAATGTGGGCCCATTAAGGTAAAAAAGAGCTTATTTATATTAAGAGTTGTTCAATTTTGCCCGGGAAGACAAAAAATGGAAACAGATATTCATACCTTTACAGAAAACAACCTTGCAGGACGGAAAACTGGTAAGGAAGTCAGAAATAACAGCAAAATATATTTTGAAAGACTTGAAAAGCGCAAGAAACTGGGGGAAAAGTATCCCTATAATACAAATGTACTCTGAAAAAGCAGTTCATCTATATGATTTTAATAAAGTATTTATTCGGAGAAAAATGTGGGAGTATTATGAGCAGAAGAACGAAATCCCAATGTTGAGAAACTTGTTAATATATTCAAAATCTGAGATAAATTTCCTAAAATAAAATGTTGTGAAGTGACAGGTTCATATTTCAGAAATGTAAAAATAAGAGAAATATCCTAACAGAATGTTTTGACATTGCTACAAAACGTGTGGAATACTTGAGAGCAATAAAAAATAATTAAAAGTGACCAAATAAATCAGTGACATTCATGGATGAAACGTGGCTGCATACCATTATACTATTAAAAAGTGCTGGCAGCACGAGAAAATTTCGGTTATAATGACACTAATGACTAATAACAGTGTAGGCCAAAGTGCTATTGTTACTCACACTGAAGGTGCAATGGGTTTTATAGAGGGAGCAGAATTAATTTCTGATTGCAAATTTAATCACAAGCTTATTCCGCTGAACTGAATAAGAATGATTATCACACTTTTAGAAGTGAAACTGATTCCTAACATCTTAGCTGATAGTATTGCTATTTTGGATAACGCACCGCGTCATACTGTTCAGACAACTAAAACTCCCACTACCGCAACTCACAAAAAGGACTAGTTGAATAGCTCATTCAGAACAGCTTTGCACTGAGGCTTAACAAGAAATGAAATTTTACAAATTGTGTTATAATGAGCCAAAACCTGTCTTAAAGTGCATGAAGTTTTAAAGTGCAAAGGATTTACTGTTCTTAGGCTCCCAACAATGTGCTTTGAACCATATAGGTAGAGCTAGTTGTAATGAAATAAAACAAAAAATTGTACGAAAAATTTAAAAAAAAATTCTTCCATTACCTCAAATATTCTAAATGAGATAACCAAAGTATCTTTGTGTAATATTACCCAACAAAGTTGGTTAAAAGGAATTTAAAACGTGTATATCGGCGCAAATATGGGTTGAAAGAAACAATAGAGAATATAATAATCAATACTGGTCTGAAGATTAAAAATCAATATGCAGCACATGACAACAGTGATATGGAAATTGACACGGCAGATGAAATTGGAACGCACTCCAGGTAAACAGACATAGCATTTGAAGAATTTGGTGTCTACTTGTGTGATTGACCATCCACTTCAAAATTCTTAATCACCAAAACTGAATGCAGTTCTAATTGTGTTTGTACCGTCCTTACCTCCCACCCCAACTCCCAACTACCCTACGACTAACGATAGGTAGACCGAAGCACCCTCACCCCAGGCGCAATCATATTGTGATCAACTTTTAGAAATATTAAATGTGGCAGCATACTGTGACTTTCAGATGGGAAGATGTTTGTCCTTGAATGCTAGCAGGCCAGCAACCAATGGGAGTCCTGCGGTGTTGTCATATGCATTCCCCTTCAGTGGGGTGTGACTAGCGCCAAATAAATCCATCTCTAATAAATACTATTGTATATGTATGTATGCATGTATGCATTTATATGTTAGTATATGTATGTGCCTTTGTGTATCTATGTGAATCAGGTATTGCCCTATGGAAAGAGCCCCGGAGTTTCCATCGCTCCCGGGTAGA